>VKOC01029226.1:0-35950 GCA_009364415.1 Spea multiplicata
TTTAGGCGCCTATAAAGCAATGCAATATATATTTATATTCACCTTACATTCCGAACCCCTAAAACATAGGGACGTTAGTGGAGGAAAAAAAGGCAGAGGGGTTACGGTCCCAAAGAGGAGCACTTATTACCTATTACCTCCCTTTAATTATATTTTAAGTAGCTTCCAAAATCTAAGATTGTAAACCGAGGGAACATTGTGTTGTATAGTAATAATAGTTTATCAGTAAGCAAAGCTTATTTGTATTCAAATGCAAATATATATCAAGGAGAAGTAAATACAAAAGTCTCCTTCCAACCAACCAACTTACAAGTTATGCAAAAAACAGTTAAATAATGAGTTCAGATTCTGAGAATATTCTGACAAAATAAAGTTTTAATATAAGCTACTTTGTACAAGATTAGTGACATTAGTATGTCAAATATGTGAAAAATCACATCCAGTAATGCAAACCATATTACTGGAACAAATTTATTTTAAGACATAATCAAAGGCCATATTTGCGTTTTATATTAAATTCTGATAGAATGTAAATTTGTTATTTGGATTTATGGATAAATTAACATTTTTTTCTATTCTAATTTTGTAAATTACACATTGAATTATGTCTAAACTTTTTTTAAGATACATTTAAGAACATCAGCCAATTACTTTTCTTATCTGCCCAGTTTATTCAATAAGGTTGTATGGATTCTTAGCCACAATGAACCAAGTTGAATTAGCAATATTTGTTGCACAAGGGGATAAACCTATATATATATATATATATATATTATATATATATATATATACATACATATGGTGGCCGCATTAGTCTAATTGAAAGCACAAAGAGATCTATTCATGTATGACACCGATTCATCATATTGGCACATGGCCATAATGCATTATTAACACTTCCATGAACACTGCTCCTTTACCAAGGATGGTCCGCACACTCATAGTAGGCTTTAATCCTTTGAGTGCTGAGGGTCAGGACACATTTTTCATATTTTTGCAATATTTACATTTAGGTGACAACCTTATCAAATAACAATATGTTTGGTAAAATAGTAAAAGTGATAGATACTTGATAAAACTCTTCCCCTTATGTGTCCCCTAAATTCATCCAATAGATGTGGTTGTACATTTACATAGATGGCACACACAACCTGTGTAGGTTACAGTACATAATATGATGCAGTTAGGCACACATGAGAAGGAATTCCATTTGGTAGTCATGCTAAAGAAACAAATAATGGATAAATAAAACTTGTCCATCCTTTTGGTGCACCTACATTTGGAGACTACAACTCTCATCACCCTTGTCATTGTAGTCCACGAAAGCTCATTGCTACATTTTTTATGTAATATATGTTTTTAGATAAGAGGAACAGTGTCCCAGCAAACGTGGTAGAGGGTAAAACTGCGACGGAATTTAAACATGCATAGCCTGTATAAAGCTAAATCTGAATCTAAGACAAAACCAAGGGCTGAATTTCAATCAGATAAACAGGCAGGCTAGATGAGCCAAGTGGTTCTTATCTGCTGTCAAATTCTATGTTTTTTCTACGTATTTATATAAGTAAATCTGCCATACTCTCTTTATTTTATTTTTTTCTATTGCAGTGTGCATACCGCCAGCATGCTTATATCATATATTCTTTTTAGATTTTTCTTCCAGTTATGTGATCATGGTAGCTAGTAGCCACATTGGCTTCCTGCTCCATAGACAGAATCAAATAATATTAGCTGGTGAACAGGTTAAAAATGTATCCAAATCCATGTTGCTTTCCTTTGTTTGTTTATAAATAAATCCACTACATGTCAAAGGAAAGGAAAAGAACATGGTGCCATATTAAAGTCCATGTCTCTTCAATAAAATTTAAAAAGTATTTCAATAGTTACCAATCATAAAGCTTTAACATGATCGATCTTAAAAAGAACAAAACAAAAAAGAAGGACCATGATGTCAGGAATGCACAGCAAAGAAGAACTTAGAACAAGAGAGGTGGTGGTGAAGAAGGTTAGCTGAGTAATTATTAAAACATTAAAATACTTATTTTACCATTGTTTTAAAAGGCAGAATCATCAGCTTGTGATAGAAAATGGCACACATATTTAAAATATTATTGTGTATTAAGGTGAAAAACAAATATCAGAATGTAGCCAGGTAAGTGATCTTTTTCTACAAAAATATTGAAGAGCCAATGCTGTAAAGTGCAATCAAAATGTCAATGACTAAAATCCATTATTCCAGCTCTGTGAATACTGCTCGGCTCCTTCCAATTACAGGCTCACCTGATGTATGACTTTCTAAAACACCAGATATTGTACTGAAGCAGAAACACCCTGAGGTTAAGTCATCCTCATGTTAATAGGCTGTGAGCAGTTATATAAAATGCTTTATGCAGCAAAAGTTCTTCCAAACCACTTGCTTGATATGAATTACGGGAGATCTGTAATTTCCATTTACTGCATCTTGTTCTATATACAGCCCTGATCATTTTACCATGAGGTTATTTCACAAAATTATATTATCATACATTAGTGAACTGGAATACACTCTGGCCTTTTTTCCATTGTAGGACAGCAGTCATGACCATGAGTAGTTTCTTGATTACAAGAGGCTGGTCCCTGAGCTTAAGTATAGCACAGATCTGCCAATCAAGCCCAATTTAACATTATAGGCATAATAGGGCCATGAATAAGAGTATACAAAACATGGCTTAAAACAGTGAGGCATACATATGAGTGGCTACCATTAATACCCACACCCTTTACTTGTCACATCACTCCCTAAGAAAAGGCTCCCTAGACATATACATGTAGACATAGATGTAGACATATACAGTCAAAACCGCTCATTACATGTTTATGCTCACATGGAGTGCGACTGGGTATATGCTGATTTGCAGGTCAGCCTTGCTCCATTAAGAGCGCGTTTTATTAAGTTATTTTTGAGATTTGAACTATTTTACCGATGTAAAGTAGTAATGCCAAATCAGCAAGCAACTATGACATCAGTTGTTGGGACTGTCCCAGCCACTTTGCTATTGTTAGTAGACACAGTAGATCTAAGGTTGCCACTGTATATATTTTTAATTGAAAATAAATGTTCCTTTAGTACCGTGACCTTGTATGTAGTAGATTAAGTTAAGAACTACTATTGTGTAGTACTGTTCTGCAGTTGCTTTGGAGCTCATTGGATACATAGCTACTAGTACTCAACCTCTCAGTGTTACACTGGGGCATCGTTTGGAATCTTTTCTAAATTGGATTTTGCAAGTGCATTACCTGACAAAAAAAAAAACAGGTTTGGAAACTTTATAGACAAGTCAATAATCCATCATGCTGTTCTGCCGTCACACAAGGAGTATTTTATGTTTTTTAATCTGTTTCCCTACTTGGAAAAAAATAATCAAATTTACTTCCATAAAATGAGCAGAAAGAATACAAAAAATAATTTCAATCTAGCTAAAAGTTAATTTAATGTGATGTTATATACACACAGTCCACAGAGTATAACTGACAAGAATTTTGAGAGAGCTAAGTTTATTATTTTGGTAGGTGTTAGTCTACTTCTCGGAACATCTGGCATCAAAACAGCATCTTCTTAGCTCCCTTAGTGCCCTGTTAAAAAATACCTCTATAAACAATTTAATGACTCACAAAACTGATGATAGGGGAAGAAAGCTCAAGCGGCCATCTCTGTAATTAAATTGGTTGAGCTCTTTCCACATATAATAGTATGGAACATCGATTTATTCTATTTTTCAGTTGTTTATGGTACATTATTCTAGTAAACTAAGTATTTTAGAACGGTTGACATACTGCATGTGTTTCATATAATAATTAGTATTTTTATGGCAATTATAATTTTTTTAACTTAAGGAGTCTTATGTCCTCACACCCCCACTTTAATATGCATTCTTCCAAAAGGGACAGACACAGAAACACATGGGATTTTCAGCCATTCTGCAAAATCTTTTTTCTTCCATTATCTGAAATGTCTTGCCACTGATCAGCTGCTTAAATTGTCACTCAATGGCATTACAGTACTTCCAATAAAATTTTACACATACATAAACACTCTATATAGTGTTTAACAGAGTTAGAGCTGGATCTGACTGGTAGTGGGGGTGGGGAAAATGGCAAATACATACTAAAGCCCATATGGTGGCTGGAGCGTCACTTTTAGTTTATAAATCTCCCTCCTTTTGCTTTTTTAAGCAGTTTTTCTTAGCACTGCAAGATGGTTGGAGGTAAGTGCACCTCACCTCTCATCATACTGTGGTCCCAGCACACCAGCATACTGTAGCAGCATGTGAAATAAACGGTGGTGTCAAGTTTTCAAAAATATATGGTTTGTGGGCGTAAATTTAATTTGTAGGCTTCAAACGTGGCCTTGTAGCACCCAGAAGATGTTGCTGGACACATATTGGCGTGTACGTTTACAATGACATATACCAAGAGCGGTAAATTCACACTTGAAGTACAATGTATGTGTGTGAAAAAGTACAAAACAATTATTACCACAAATTGTGACAAAGTCTGGTGGTAGAATTAGTGCATAGAAAGTGTTTAAATACCAGACCCGTTTTGGCGTAAGCAAACGCCCTTATAAGGGCGTTTGTTCATGCTGAAAACCTGTCGGTGTTTTCAGAAATAAAGAAAAGAACTGCTTTGACTATTATCCTGGCTGATATTTCTACTTTCTTCTCATTTATGACTGAGGGTGTTACATTTGTATCCAGTGAGTACCAACTCCTCTCTTTCCCGTGTCTCTCTCACTGAGAGCCTTTTTGTATATTCATTGTTGCTACCTACAGAGTGGAGTCCACGTTAGAAGCAGCTCTGGTGATCCTTTTGCTACATATCCTAGTAGCAAACATAGCAATAATATTTTTAAATTCAATATGCTGTGGCTATACTAACAGTGAATAGTATTTTACCACATGCAAGTACTCCCATTCAATACACATAATAGTTTTTCTTTTCTGTAAATATGTATTTTATTTAGGGCTGCAACAACGAATCGATAAAATCGATAATAATCGATTATGAAAATCGTTGTCAACGATTTTCATAATCGATTAGTTGAATTGCTCTGAAAAAACTACCTTCTATAATCGATTAATTGAATTGCTCTGAAAAAACTCCATTCTATAATCGGATCTCAAACAGAGATCAGATTATAACTCTAGGATCCAGACCCCCCGCAAAGCTGCGGGAGACCTGGATCCTCTCTGCCACCCGGTGAGGGTCTGTGCAAAAAGCACAGACATCCTCCGCTTCTCCCCTCTACTTCTGCCGGCGCTTCTATTACTGAACCCGGCGTCATGTGACCATCAAGTGCGGCTTCCATCATGGAAGCCGCAACGGAAGCGGAGGGGAGAAGCAGCCGTCTCCGCGCATCGCACAGACCCCTACCGGCTGCCGGAGAGGATCCAGGTCCCCTGCACCGCTGCAGACAAGTGTCACGGTCAGGACTACTTGCCAAGCTGTAACTGTGTGGAGGGATTGGGCATGAAGGGGTTAATAGCACTAGGCCTCTGGATTTACTAACTTCACCCCTTAACAAGGCATCAGTTATACCAAATTAACTAAAATCCTGCCTGTCTCCCCAGGGTAGCGTCTGCCACCCTCACGGATTTTGATGCGGTTGTGAGGTGGAACATTTATCTCTCTCTCTCTCTCTATATATATATATATATATATATATATATCAACCACGGGCAAACAAGCATATATATATATATATATCCTGTAGAACAATAACAATATGGTAACGTGTTATACTCTCTTAGGGTTTGTGGATATCAATACTAGAGCCCAAAGACAGACTTAGATTATGAATATTTTAATAACAAAGAGACAAAGATTAAACAGTGCCGCAATTACAAAAAAACAAGACATACAAAATAAAAATAAAACAGGCAAACAGTTCTTAAAAACAAAGGGACTTAAACACAGGACCCTGTAGGCCTGTGGGAACTCCTTAAGTCCAGATGGTTTCTTATGATCATGTTCCGATCAGAGTATACCATGGAGTTCTGAATTGAGGTGGCTGCATTGTCCCTAAATCAGATTTAGTTTCAAGAAAATGCCCCTCTGACCACATGACCAATTATATGACACCTTTTCCAAGCATTGGTTCCTATCTTTGATGTGCCAATAAGTTATGGTGGGGTATAGGTGATGGAAACCCCTCCACTTAAGATAGGAATGGAATTCCTATAACTAAAGATCCTTATCGTTTAGGCCATGAATCACCACAGGGGTCCTTCGGGATGATGACACCTCTTGTCAGAACAGATACAGAGGGGATTTACGAAGAAACACATTTAAATCAACCTCAGATTAACTCATTGAATGCTTAAACATAGAAACTAACCACCTCTGGTGGGTTACCCTTCCATGGGAAGAAAGAGAGGGAAGTGGAACGTGCTACCCCTGTAAGGAAGGATAGCAGCCCATATCCACTCCAATATACTAAAGCACTCCCAATAAAGAGGCAAGTGTCACCTGCCCAAAAGAGAACTAGAAGTATTCAGAACCTTAAGTCTAGTGAAAACCAGTAACTACATATCTCACAAGGCATCCGCCACCACCCAGAACCAGTAGTGTAACCTTCAAATCCCGCAGAACTAGCAAATCTGAATCACGTAAAAAGAAACTATATCAATAAAATAGTTGCCCTTTTACTGATAGCAAATGACAAATGTCTCATCTCTGAGTCATCATGTGGCTTTTTAATTCTGCCCATGATGCAGGATGGCTAAAGATAGCTAATAAGGCTAGGTTTGTGGTGGAGCTCCTCACTTAAGCGTCTATCTTCCCCGACGGCTAACCACGTCCCCCAATAGTTTTTCTTTTCATTTTTATAAACATTTCTCTTTTTTTGGTAGAGCAATCATTGGAATAAAATGATTTAAAATATTTTCTGTATGCTGTATGATAATACACAATGCCCTTATCCAGGTGTAGTTCAAGAGGCATTTTCAAGAAGCTTTTAACTGAGCTATATTACCTTAAACATCTCTGTCAAATATGAAAGTTAACTGGCCTGAAATTTAAGTCAGTTAATTAACACTTCAGTAAAAGATTCATGAGAAAGTAGATTACTGTAATCCTACTGCTACTACTGTGTTTCCCCAAAAATAAGACATACCCATAAAATAAGCCATAGCAGGATTCCTAAGCATTTGCTCAATATAAGCCATACCCCGAAAATAAGGCATAGTGATAGGCGTGGCTATGCAGTGAGGCATAGAGGGAGGAGAAATAGAAAGTGAAAGTAAAAGTCTCCTCAGTGAAGTGAGGAGCAGGGGGAAGAAGTAAAGCTGTGGCTGCCATTTTATTCAGCACTGTGGGTTTCTCTCCCCCAGCACCAACCAGCAACAGTCTGTGGGTCTCTCTCACCCCACACAAACACCAGTAAAGCTGCTGCTCCCCAGCACTGATCAGCAACAGTCTGTGGGTCTCTCTCACCCCCACAAACACCAGGGGATAGGGGAAAAGCTTCAGCAAGCAGCCTGCTACTAAGCCCAGAGAGATAATCCCAGCTCCACTGCGCAGACTGGACCCAGTTCTCACTGGATCCCTGATAAATAAGCCAGCCCTTACACATCAGCTTTGCTGGCCTATCTCTGCTTTTCCTGAGTGTCTGTACCCCCAGACAAGATGAGTATATTTGAATAAATGTAGATTGTTGTACCATACTTCCCCTGAAAATAAGCCATAGTGAGGAAAAATAAATATAAGACAGTGTCTTATTTTCGGGGAAACACGGTACATAACTAACCTTGTTTAAGAGAATGTGAATGGCAACTCAAATTTTCATATTAAACGATATTATTTTGACAAAGTGGTAATTTTGCGCAGCAGTTTACCATAAAGAATAAGAACTGAGCCTCCCATTTAAAGTGTGCTAAGAATGTATTTTCAGGAACAGTTATTAAGATAACGATGTTGTGTTCTAATCAGAAGGGAGTTGAACATTTGCTTGTGCGTGTACATTTTTCATCAATCTTACACAATGCCTATTAGAATGCGAGTCATCCTCCAGGTATTAATGGTTGACAGGGTCACTAATGGAAGTAGCATTCTATTGATTAGAGTTTATCATACTGTGGAAGTACAGAATAGATAAAACAATGGAAAAATATGGACGCACATGTTTTCCTTTTCAAATATACTTTGAAGAATGAAGAGTTCTCTGATTAGTCTGCCACATGACTTGTGGCATGGAAATAAAAAAAGGATGGATGAGTTTTCTTTTTGGTTTCATAGTGTAACAAACTTGTTAACTCTCTCATGTAACACACTTGGACACCACTTAAACCTTTTCTACGTTGGCCAGCAATTCTTTAAACAAGCACCGTAGGGTTCTCTCCCTCTCTTTCTCTCGACACTTGATGCTTCCTGGATCACATACACTTGTCCTTTCACTACACACATCCAACATCTTCTATGGTCTTCTGTATTGCCATATATCGCTATGTGCACGGCTTCATGCCACAACACTGTGGTGACATACAATACTTCACACCTTTTGTTTCTATATATTTTAAAATTGATCTGTTGTCCCTCATGTAGAAAGCTTTGTTAGTGATCTTTTGGGCATGCAAGCATTGGAGGGCATTACCTAATTCAATAAAGTTAATGATGATCTCAACTCAACCACTCGACCTCTTACTGAATAGACCCATTCGATCCCTTCATTAATTCATTTATTAGGTCTTTTCTGTACTGCCTTCAATTCAAAAATATCCTTTTTATGGATTGGTGACCTCAGCTCTACTGCATTCACTAGATAAATTCCAACCAGTGTTTTGAATAGTGGTAAAATAACTTTTTCTGTTCTTGAATCATTGCCCTTTTTATGCATTCCATTTTCTTTTTTGCTTTCTCAACAGCTGTTTGTATGCTATAAATGAGTTTAGACTTTTTTTAGTACACCCAAATCTTTCTGTAATACGGTTTATAGCAATGCACTTCAACTTTGTCAGTGTGGAGAAAAATCAAATTTGTTTTTCAGACAAAACCCTCTGACATATGATATACATCTTTGCCACATATACTCCCCTAATACAGTTATAGGTTCTAAAACTCAGATTAAGGAATTATGGCTGTTTACTAGGGAATGACAGGTGAATGACAGTATTGAGTGAATGCTCATAGGATATAATGGGAGAAAAATCAAACATGGTTTTCAGACAAAACCCTCTGTCGGTGCGGCGGACAGGCGCCTGACACTGAGTCTCTGTGTGTGTGAAAGACTGCCTGAGTCGCTGTGTATGTGAGAGACTGCTTGAGTATCTGTGTGTTTGAGAGACTGCCTGAGTCTCTCTGTGTGTGAGACTGCCTGAGTCTCTGTGTGTGTGAGAGACTGCTTGAGTATCTGTGTGTTTGAGAGACTGCCTGAGTCTCTGTATGTTTGAGAGACTGCCTGAGTCTCTCTGTGTGTGAGACTGCCTGAGTCTCTGTGTGTGTGTGAGAGAGAGACTGCCTCAGTCTTTGTGTGAGACAGTGTCACACAAGGTTTGGGAAATACAGGTGAGGAACCCAGTAAGCAGATATGGCACTGGTAACGAACTCAGGGAGCTAAGAATAGTCAGGCAAGCCGGGTCAGGAGTGGAGAAGGCAGCTAAGTCAGGAACAAGCTTAAATCAGCAACGGAGAGAATAGTCAGACGATCCGGGTCAGGAGAAGAGAAGGCAGCAAAGTCAGGAACAAGCATAAATCAGCAACGGAAGATTAGTCAGACAATCCGGATCAGGAGTGGAGAAGGCAGCGAAGTCAGGAACAAGCTTAAATCAGATATAGCTCAGCCAGAAAAATAACCGAGCACTGAATGGTAGTCAGTGCTCAGCTTTTGAATCTGCCGCTTCTCCCAAGCCCCGCCCCCAACAGGTGACGTAACGTCGCCTCCAGGGAGGCGTACTACAAAAGAGGGGGGCGTGGCTTGCCCGCTCGCATACCGCCCATCACTCGCGACGGGGATGCTCCTGAGGACCTGCCACGAGTGTCAGCTGGATGCTGGCACCCCCGAAGCAAGGTCCTGAGTCGGACGACCACGACACTGGGAGGGAGGTAAGGTTCGAGTACCCGATACTCGGGTGAGGTGCTGCGTTGTGGTCCGCGACGCGAACCGTGACAGAGAGACTGTCTGAGTCTCTATGTGTGTGAAAGACTGCCTGAGTCTGTGTGTGACGTCTTTATTTTTTAGTAAGAAAGCTCGGTTACTAAAAAGTGGTTACTAAAAAATTTGAATCCCACTACTGCCTATATCCCTATACTTCTGTATGGTACGTTATTGATCTTAAATGGAGCCCTGGGCTAGCCACTACTAGGCCCCCACAAGTTACTGTACACTTTTCTAGAACATAGCATGTCTTCCTTTTTCCTCTGTTTTTTTTCCATTCAAAATAATCAGACAAAAGGACCAGCAGCTGTGAGGCCCTATGGAATTCTTGACTACTGAGAAACAGACTTTTGTGCCATTCCTGAGAGATGCCCCTCATCAAATCTGTTGCATATAGATCAGAATAAATCAACATGACCCACTTCTATTCTTAGAATGTACTCATATTGCATTCTGTTAAATCTCAAGTACATTGTGTGCTGGTGCACAGATGCAGCTCGCATACAGGCAAAATAATTTGCATATGCTTACAAACCAACAGGTTGACATTTGTCAACTCTAGAAATAACCAAAAATCTGTAGACCTAGTTGAAGGGAAGAAAAAGAACTAACGGGGATTGCCAGTATTTTTTTTTTACATTACAAGATGATGTACGATTCCAAAAAGTGTTCAATTAATTAGGCACAAAATTTTGGTTTAGAATGATATAGTCCACTGGTCATTTTGCTAGTAGTAAATTAATACTTAACATGGGTATTTTGGATTTTTTTGGTAATCGTTAATATAATTATAAATCAACCTATATTCTGCAACATTCAACATTCAATAAATATTCTTTTCAGCACTGTTTACGCATTTGCATAACTTAAATAAATAGAGTATAGGGAAAATCAGAAATTCACTCTGATATATTATCCATGAGGAATGAACAGATGGATCTAGACAGCACATGTATAAACAGCCACCTTAATGAGATTTTCCTTCCTTCAATTTCCATCAGAATTGTTGAGGGAAATTGGAGAGCTTTTCTGGTCACACATATTGTCATGCGCCCAATCTATAGCCTATTTCAAATTATATTCTTGATAAACCTGAACATGTGAAGAACTGTGCATCAGCTTTGAGCAGATGTGCCCCGAAGTTATTGTACAAAATGTTAATTTAAGTATATGTTGAGAAATAGATTACCTGCCAGAAAAATATACAAAAAACCCTTTAATTATAGTGGGATTTACAGTGTTTTTGCAGTGATGCATGTTTTCTGACAAATATACTCATATCCTAAAACAAAGATACAATGCAAGAGAGTTAAAGTAAATAACGGTACTATGGATCAAAGCATTGTGATGATACACAGATACACATGCAGTGGGTGCTAAATTCTAAAATGTTTTATATAAAATGCCTAATGAAATGTTTTTCACTCATTCAAAGTTACCTTATCACCTTAGCAACATATTGATTCCTCTAATCAGCAAGAACAGCAATAACACCACTTTTAAAATGTTGCTCCAGAATTGATTTTAACAGAAATCATGATATAATCATCACATTTACAAAATTATTCTTGTTTTTTATGATTTGTCTGTCTATATCGTGCATTCTTTTTATTCTAAATAAGGTTTCCACTTTAGGTTTTTACCAGGACGTTTCAGGTCACTCACACTCAGGGAATAGACAGCGTGCTTAATTGCTGTTCGTTTCATTGATCTCAGGAGCAAATTGAAATAATAATGCATGCTTAAAGGATGCTATTTAGTTGATTTAATACTTTAAATCAAGAAATCATATAATCGATTCATATTCAGTTAATACAGTCATTAAGTCCACTATAATTAAAAAGAGATTTCTTCCAACAAAGTCTGTGATTGTTCATAAATTTGACTCTAGAATTGAAACACTCAGTTTTGTGTACAGTCACTGTCAAAATCTGCTTAAAATCACCAATCTTGTCTGACACTATGGTGATTCCTGTGGCTCCTGATCCACCAACACTCCATCCCAAATGGATATTAGTCTGGGTTACCACAATCTGGGCAACATGCTGTTCTCTGTTCATTTATACCTGATTATTCTACAGTCTACATAATCAAAATAACATGGATCATTTAGAAAGCAGTTTTCAGTTTGACATGGGTCTAATCACAGGTCAGAAGAATATCATTTCTCTACTACAACAGATATGTTTGAGTTCTCTAATTACATTGCTAATAGTATATATAATATCGATAGGATATAAGGGCAATAAGCTCTCTCAAGTAGAAGCTGTTTTGCGATGTGTTGATGCTTTAATGTATTATTATTATTATTATTAGCATGTGCTGCATAACATCAGTGGGTGGAAGTTTGTGGTTTCTGCTCCAGAGAAGAAGACAACAAAGCATTATTATTTAGGGATAACTGTCAGTGTTAAGTACAGGATTTTCATTCACTCCTATACTGAATTGTAGTAATCCTAATTATTTTAATTTAAATAAACTAGTGTTTCATGTGTTGACTATCCAGTACTTTAGAACAAGCAAACATAATCCGCTTCTATTCTGAGAATGTACCCATTTTGTACATTGTGCCCTGGTGCACAGATGTTGTAGGTTGTTGTGTGTGTGTGTATATATATATATTATATATATAATGTGCTTTTGGTATGTCAGAGAGCCGCTAATATGTGGTCTGATTTGCGTTTATCTAAAGAAAACTTAAGGGCGCTATGGGAAAATACAAATATTTAAGACTATCTAAAAAGAGCATGGGAAAAATAAATAATAGCTAAACCTTAATGCCTCTTTGCAGAAGCATCTTGGACATTTTCAGAATCATTTTTACCATTAAGGAGTAAAAACCTTAATGGTCTTTTCACAACCATAATGGAACCTACATTCACAGATGTACATTTCACTCTCACTTATCCTTATAAAAGAAGTACAATCTGTATTAGCCTCAAACTTATCTATATCAGGGGTACCTTAAGCTTCTCAAGAGAGACACAAGGAGTACAAAATTGGAGCCCAGTTAATGTAAGGACAAGAGAGAAAATAGTTAACAAAAGAACACAAAATGATGTGGGGTTTAATAGATAATAGTACCAGTAGGACTGGACAAATAGAAGCATAGCCTTAAACAAGCCGTGATTATTATTATTATTTATTATTTATTGTTTTATATAGCGCCATCAAATTCCGTAGCGCTGTACAATGGGTAGACAGGACATAACAAGTAGCATGTAACATAAATTGACTAACAGAGACAACAGGTGAGGATGGCCCTGCACAAACGAGCTTACAGTCAAGAGGGAGTTGGGTTGTATTACACAATAGGTAAAAGTGCCACTGTTGGGGATAGACCAGCCACGCTAGTAAAAGTATTGCAGGGGAGGGAGTAGAAAGGGTAAGCTAAAGGAATATGGCAGGAAAGGGGTTAATGTGCTATGTTGTAAGCATCCTTAATGAAGTGGGTCTTGAGGGATTTTTTGAAGGAATAAAGGCAGGGGTAGAGATGGATAGACCGGGGGAGGGCATTCCAGAGGCAGCCCTTGAGAAATCTTGTAAGCGGGCACGAGAGCGAGAAATCAGAGGAGAGGATAGAAGGAGATCATTGGATGAGCGGAGAGACCGGTTAGGAGAGTATTTAGAGATGAGAAAGGAGGTGTAGGGAGAAGAACCGCTGTGAAGGGCTTTGAAAGTAAGAGTGAGGATTTTGAAAGGAATCCTGAAGCGCACAGGCAGCCAGTGAAGAGACTGACAGAGGGGAGAGACGTTAGTAAAGCGATGTGAGAGGAAGATAAGTCTGGCGGCAGCATTCATGGCGGATTGTAGAGGGGTGAGACAGTTAAGAGGGTGACCGGCTAAGATAGAGTTACAGTAGTCAAGACGGGAGATAATCAGGGCATGGACAAGAGCCTTAGTGGAATCCTGTGTTAGGAAGGGATTAGTAGCCGAGGTCATAATACACAAGATGGTAGCCGGGGGGACTAGAAGAAAAGGAGTTCAAACTTAAACTAGCCGAGGTCAGTAGCTGAGGTCACATTTGCAAAGTGTCTGGAGCAGGTCAGGGAGCATTGGGTACATGGAATAGAAGCTAGAGACCAGGGTGTTGTATCAGGATCCTGAGTTGCAATACCAGGAACAGCATGCAACTGAGCAAATAACAAATCTTTATATAGTTAATTATACATTTATTTGGGTAGCAGGACCTTTAAGAGAAGCCTGCTTAGTAGCAGAGCTTAGCAGTTGTCCAGAGGATCCCTGGTTGTTGGCAGAAGATCCCTGCTTGGTGGCTACCTAATACCTGCGAGCAGTCACCAGATGCGGTGAGTTTGCTGATGCCACAGGTCGGCTAAGTGCATTGTCTTACACTCAAAGTCATATTTTTACTGTGCCTCCAAATTTCAGATGGCAGCGACAACTTTATGTTTCATATTGAGAAACTAGTAATAAAATACATTGTTAAACAAATTTTAGATTAATAACATTTGTGTCTTATAAAAATCCATTCTAGTGCACATAAGTACCTCTGGATGCTTGTTTCTAATAGAAACTGACCGTGGGTAAAACTAAAGTTTCTGACCTGCATTTTTTTGTTTGAAAATTAAGTTATCACATTTGTTCCTATATGCTTGCTGAGACACGTATACATTTATGGGTCAATTTCCTTTTTATGCTTTTCCCAGTTGCTCCATAATTTGAACATAAAAGTCAAGGCCAGATGTAGGATGATCTGGATGCCTTGCAATAGATTTAATCCAAACTTATAACGGAAGCCTGAACTATTTATTTTCAGTATTCTTTTATTAATATTTTTAATGTTTTGTATGTTAAAATAATTCTGAAAATTTACACAAAAAAATGTTTCTTTGCTATATAACATACCCTTTCCCAATGCATACATTTATTACATGTTTTTTTTCCCAATATGCCCTTAAAATACCCTATTTCATTAACCATTACCCAAATACAGTATACTAGGAACACATTAGACATTTATAATGAAGCCAAAACTTACGTAATGTTTCTACTACAATTTAAAAATGGAAAATTGTAGGGCTTTTTAACATAGTCCGTTCAATGTAGTTATATTAACAATAATTAAAAGTTAGTTAAAAAAAACTATTTAGCGATAATTTTAAAAAGTTTTGCACAGGAGAAAGATTATGTTATGATTAAAAAGAGTACACAGTAGTGCAAGACTGAATTGTGTTTTGATAGTGGAAGGTTTGGGTTCTAGAGAGAGAACCACTGGTTGGCAATGTTCTTTCCAAAAGTGTTAATGGACGGATAGCTGTACAGCATATTGAGCATCCAATCAGTTTCATATTTTGAACTTTTCTACGTTCTCCTTACTCTCCTTAAAAGCCTGCCTAAACCAGTCAACAACATTGAGCAATGTAACATGGGGAAGAAACATAATGCAGATCCGAAAATGAAAGTAGTTCCCATAGTATACACATATGGTTGGTTTTAATACATATACAAAATATTACTTGCTGAAATCTATAATTACTATTATGTGGAATTATTTAGGCTGTAGATTTGTAAAATGTATGATTTCCCTAAACTTACAAATTGAACAATATTGTCTTCTTAGGTGTGTCAGATACTTATATAGTACAGAGAATGTTATTCACCCTGTGTGTCACTAACCTGGTTGACTCCATCAAATGTCACAATTGTGAGGACACACATCATTCTGAAGACATGCCCAATCCTCAAGGGGTGAATGTGAGCGTTAACAAATATGATGGATGTCATGAGATGTCTTTTTCAGATGAATACATTGCCTTAGGTTGCCACCAGTTCTATCTCTATTTTTTCCGATGTTCTAAGGGAAACATGTATAAATATGTAAAGTTTTATTTTCTTTATGAAAGGAAAACATATTTTTTCTTTACATGGGACCTAACACTCCCCTTGATGCCACTTATTTTCTGTTGACTTTTGTCAGCTCTGCAAAGTTTGGCTTTATGGCCTGTTAGCCTACTTACCATCTGCCAGCAATCAGTAAGTGTTTAAATGGTGTGATGAAAAGATAAAGTACCTTGGTCTTTGGGTTCCTAAGGACTTAACACGATCATATCAGACCAACCCCCCACCCCCTTTTAAACACAATTACTGCAGATTTAGATAAATGGGGACAGACTTTTCTCACATGGTAGGACCACATAAAAACCCTGAAAAATAATGTTTTGCCCAGACTGCTGTCCCATACTGATTGATTTACCAAAAGCTTTCTTTCAAGTTGCTTAGGCTTACCTCTACCTGATCTCTATGCAAGTTCCCACTGGAAGCTGTTTGGAGTGCTGGGATTCTTTTCTGTGTTAGGAATCTGTGTGTGAATGTGTGTGTCTGGGTATGTCTGTGTGTCTGGGTATGCTAGTATAAGTGTGCGTGTCTGGGTATGTTAGTATGTATACGTGAGTCAAGTATGTGTGTGTGGCTGGGTATGTTAGTGTGTATGTATCTGGGTAGAAAAGACAAGGAAGGTAAGAAAGGGGAAGGAGTGGCCCTATATGTGAAAGATAACATAAAACCTAACCTAACACAATTAGTGAGGAGGACATAGAGTCAGTTTGGGTTACATTACACAGTGGTAAAAGTACAGTAACTCATGTAGGCGCGATTTATAGACCCCCTGGACAAGTAGAAGAGTCAGACCGATTGAGGAAATAGTTAAAATGACATTGAAGGGGAAAGTTATAATCATGAGCGACTTTAATTTAACTGATGTTAACCGGAAAACCAAAGCAACTGGTTGTGCCAGGAGTACAAATATTGTAAATTCCATACTGGGATTATCTTTAAAACATGTAGTTGAGGAGCCAACTCATAAAAAGGCCATATTAGATTTGTTCACAAACGAAGGCAACAGAAAATCCTATAAGGCTTGTCAGTAAGATCAAATGTTTTTTTTAAAAAAACTACTGTGGTACCCCCCAGAAGCACTTTATAAGAGCTACCAAAGCACACAAAAAGACAAAGTAGCACAGTCTGTAATTCTAGTAGATACGTAAATGAGAAAAGAAAAAAGGGAAAAAGTACTAGCTGACTGCCACAATTAATATTTTTGTTCAGTTTTTACAGATGAAAATGAAGGAAATGGACCTCAGTGAGGAAAAAAGACAAGGAAGATGCTCTACTTCAGCTGTCTAAGGTAAAGACAAATAAGTCGATAGGGGCTGATGGCATACACCCAAAGTTATTAAAGAAGTTGTATACTACCAAAATCATAAGTGGATTTATTTAACCAATCATTGTTAACAGGAGTAGTCCCAGAAAACTGAAAAATAGCATATGTTGTGCCCATTCACAAGAAAGGAAGCAGGGAGGAGTACAGGAACTACAGGCCTCTAAGTCTTAAATTATAGGATTGTTGAGCATCTAAAGTCATATGTGTTTCAAGAGAAAAAGCAACATGGGTTTACTTCAGGAAGATCATGCCAAACTAATCTTATAGATTTTTTTGATTGAGTGACTAAAATAATTGACAAAGGTGGTGCAGTAGACATTGCGTATCTAGACTTCAGACTTACGACACTGTCCCACATAGAAGACTTTTTAATAAACTGCAATCTCTGAGTTTGATCCCAATATTGCTTAATGGATTAGGCAGTGGTTAAGTAACAGACAACAGAGTTGTTGTAACTACAGGGGCCGCAGGGATCACAGCTACGATGGGGCCCATGCCACCCCTTGTTCTTGTCTCTTCGTACCAGTTCAAAATTGTTTAGAAAGGGCTCTTCCAATCTGTACCAGTGTTTGAATATATATATGTATGTATATGATCATGAATGTGTAATTGTATGTGTGTGTGTGTGTATGGGATGTGTTAGTGTGTGTGAGCATGAATGTGTAATTGTGTGTGTGATCATGTATGTCCAATTTTCTGCATGCGTGAGCACGGGTGTGTACTTGTGTGTGTGTGAGGGTGAATGTGTAATTGTGTGTGTCACCATGTATGTGTAGCTGTTTGTGTGTGACCATGGATGTGTAGGTATTTGTTTGTGAGCATTGATGTGTAGGTGGGAGAGATGGAGTGTGTGTTAGAACACATGGGTACCTGTGTGTTAGTGAGTATGAGTAAGCATATGTAATTTGTGTAAGTGTGTTTACATATGTGTGCCAGAGTGTATGTTGGAAGGAGGCAAGGAGCAAAGAAAGCACAGACCATTTTGGGGCAATGATGGCACAGACCAGTTGTGAAGTTGGGGCAATTTTTGCATCAGTGCCCTGTGGTTTACACCCCTGAACAGAGGGTTGTAGTCAATGGAGTATATTCGGAGCAAGGTCTTATTACAAGTGGGGTACCTCAGGGATCTGTACTTGGACCCATTCTCTTTAATTTTTTAATTTGTGATATGTTTTTTTGCTGATGACAGGGTTGATGTTCCTGGAGGGATAAGTTAAATGCCAAATTATTGATTTAACTTTCATGTACAATCATTATAAACGTCTGTTCATTATTAACACTATTGCCATTCACTCTATCTTGATTAAAAATTGAACACAATACCAACACATGGATTTTGACCACAGAAACAAGTGTCATTTGGAAAACTTTTCATTGAACTTCCTGTACACTACCAGAAGCTCCAGGAAGTGGCATAATATACCATTGTTCCACATCCTACAGCAGCCTATAGAATAGGTAGAAGTGAGAGAGGTCTATGCTTTTCAGTCTGGTCACAGGGACATATTTTGTCATTTGCCATTCAATTTTTTCTTGCTCGATTATAAGATGGCCCCCAAAATTTGAATATTAATTTAGAAAAATGAGAAAGCCTGAATATAAGACTACCCTATAGGAAAAAACGTTTTATTAGTAAATATTACTGGTAATGCATTTTTTGTTTTTATTTCCTTTTATTTGCCAACCTGCCCCCCCCTCACTTATGCACATCTGTCCCACAACTTGCTACTCTGCCCCCCAGATATGCCTTATACCCTCCTATATGCTACTTTGCCCCTAGATATGCCTTATACCCCCTTAAATGCCACTCTGCCTCTCTGATATGTCACTCTGCCCACCCTGATATGCCTTATACCCCCTATATGCCACTCTGACCTCCAAATATGCCTTATACCCCCTATATGCCGCTCTGCACCCTTGATACGGCTTATACCCCCCCCTATTTGCCACTCTGCCTCCGTGGTATGTCTCATACCCCCTATTTACTAGTCTGCCCCCCTGATACGCGTTACAACCAAGGAATGCAGAATACCATCTATGAAAGCAAAACATGTCAAACCTTGAAGCAGATGGGATACAGCAGGAAAAGACCACACCGTGTGCCACTCCTGTCAGCTAAGTACAGGAAACTGAGGCTACAATTCGCACAGGCTCACCAAAATTGGACAATGGAAGACTGGAAGAACGTTGCCTGGTCGGATGAGTCTCGATTCCAGCTGCGACATTCAGATGGCAGGGTCAGACTTTGGCATTAACAACATAAAAGCATGGTCCATCCTGCCTTGTATCAGGCTGGTGGTGGTGTTATGATGTGGGGGACATTTTCTTGGCACACTTTGGGCCCATTAGTACCAACTGAGCATCGTTTAAACTCGACAGCCTACCTGAGTATAGTTGCTGACCATGTCCATCTCTTTATGACCACAGTCCACCCATCTTATGATGGCTACTTCTAGTAAGATAATGCACCATGTCACAAAGCCCGCATCATCTCAAATTGGTTTCTTGAACATGAGATTGAGTTCACTGTACTCCAATGGCCTCCACAATCACCAGATCTCAATCCAATAAAGCACCTTTGGTATGTGGTGGAGATTTGCATGATGAGCAGCCAACAAATCTGCAGCAACTGCGTGATGCCATCATGTCCATATGGACCGAAATCTCTGAGGAATGTTTTCAGCACCTTGTATAAAGTATGCCATGAAGAATGAAGGCAGTTCTGAAGGCAAAAGAAGGTCCAACCTAGTGTACCTAGTAACAGTGAGTGTACATAAGTACATAGTGTGAAGGGCAGGGCCAAATTACCTCCAGTAGGCTTATGGACAGTAGTTTGGTTAGAAAAACAGCATAATCATCAAAAAGATATGATGTCAAAACCTAGAGGTCAGGCCACATACAGCCCAAGGCAGCACTGATGTATAGTTATATGCGGCTCTCACACTAGATTACCAGGGATTAACTATTTGCCCCAGGTGAAGGCAGCCGGGAGAGATAAAGGCAATACGAGTTTTCATATATCTTATGCGGATGCTGACAGAATAGATAGAACAGAATGAGTTTACTGACAAGGGACAAATAAAGAGAGGAACATGGTTAAATGCAGTGGGAGAGGGGATGCACCTCTTCCCTTCTGTCTTTACTTATTATTTGTGGTAGGGGTAAAATAAGAGCGAACGTCCAGTGAGTCTAAAATGTACCTAGACCCCGAAAATGCCCCACTTAGTAGGTAGGATAGGATAGAGGGCCTACCTCTTGGAAAGGAGAAGCAAAATGGATAGGAAAGAAAGAATATAGAGAATAGAGACTGAGGGGAGCAGAAAGAGTGAACTGGGGGGAACTAACAAAAGCCCTGAAGAAGAGGGACCTGAGGGGGCTATAAATACCCCTCCCACAAATACAGGCTGAAAACAGCCTTTACATGTATCTTACTTTTTACCTCTGTCTTTCTTGCTCACTGTTTTTTCCCTGTGCCTTTGTCTATATCTCTTGTAGCATCTCTCCCTTTGTCTCTTTACCCTCTCTTGTACTTAATCTTTTTGCTGCCTTGTGTTTCTCGCTGTATATGACCAAATATTCTCTTGCAAATTCAATTCAACTTTATTTACTTAACAGACTCCACTCCATTAAGTTACTGCTTAAAAAAATATGTCATTGACATATTCTTATTCCTAGCACTTTACTCTACACACGCATACAGTAGAAGTTGCATTCATATCCATACTATATCATTTACTATAATAAAACAATTACATGTCATCCTACAATGCTGCATTGTTAATCAACCCCCACAAACTGAACCGGGTCTAATGTGACAGGTGCTGATTTTATTTAGAATTCACCGATTCCTTTGTAATTGTATGCAATTAAAGATTGAGGTGTGACTCGAATTAGTTATGTATAATTCTGATGCCAGACAGATTTGGGTAAGTCAGCAGTTATCTTGCATCACTGCACAGGCTGTGTCACTTCTCAGCAGTGCAGATAGCTGCGTGCAACTGGTTCATGCTGGGTAATTAGCACCTTCCTGAAAGCCCGGCTGACGGGAAGCTCATCCAGAACAATAACACTTTGCAGATAGCGCCTGTTTCTCAAAGATGAATCTATTACAAGGAATAAGGTGTCACATTTAAATTGGGAGCACCTAGCATTGACACTTAAAATGTCCACCAATTAACAGGGAGACATTATTATGTCTGGCTACATTATTTCCATACACTTTGTTTTGTGATTTTATAGACTAGAATTTCTGAGCACGTATTTTCCCTTTAACTTTAAGTTCCATTGCTTTTTTTTTCTACATAAAATATATGGTAATGTAGCAAATGTAGCTCCATTAATTTTTGTTGCTAAATATTCAGAGCAAATTCTTAATTTTGTTGCATTGATTTTATAGAAATCAGGAGGATCCCTCTGTCTTTAAGGGTAAAGAGGCATTACCCCCCCCCCCAGTCCCATGCTCGCAACTAAAACAGAGCAAGGGAAAATCAAACATGAAAATATACTGGATCCCAGAGGAGGACTTGGGGAACCTATGGGTACCCACAACCCCTTGTTTAAAATCAGGACTATACTGTAGCTAGCTATGTAGTAATCATCACATATCACATAATGTTGAAAATTCTATATCTGGACTGTGAACTTGTAGATGCAAGATTCCCCCCGCTCATTTGGTTCCTGCATATCTAAACCTGTAGTGCAAAAACAAATGACGTGTGACTTTATGTGGTCTTCCGCTTCGTGGCTGAGTTGTTGCTGTTCCTAAATGCTTCCACTTTCCAATAATACCACTTACGGCTGACCGTGCAATATCTAGCGGGTTGACAAACTGACTTATGGCAAAAAGTGTCATCCTATCACAGCACCACACTTGAATTCACTGGGCTTCAGAACGACCCAATTTTTCCCACAAATGTCTCTAAATGCAGACTACATGGCTACACTGGGTGCTTGATTTTATATACCTGTGGCAATGGGTCTGATTGGAACACCCAAATTCAAGACGTGTGTCCCAACACTTTTTCCATATAGTGTAGGTGAAATATTAGTAAGATAAATGAGTAAACTACAAAAGCCAAATGGGGCAAGGGGTAATAAATATACCTTTGGTGGGGGTTAGGTTTAACCCCTTCCGTACCGGTGACGTACCTGGTACTTCCTGGTTGGGTGTCATCCACAAACCGGGACGTACCAGGTACGTCATTAATGATGCATAATCCAGCGTCGCTATGGACGCTGGGATCGCGAGGGGCTTTGAAGCGAATCACGAGCACGGATTTCAAAAATATTTAAATAAAACTGCGATCTTCAAGGGAAGACGCAGTACAAGAACACCGGTCCTGAAGGGGTTAATAGACTACGTGAGGAATAGTGTAGCAGTGAACCCTATCTGGATGCTTTGTATATTCAGAACAAGAATCTCATAAATATGATTTAGGCAAGGCTTCTGAAACTATGGGCAGACATCATAAAACTGGATAGACTTCATAAAAATACATCTATGACAAACTGTTCCATTCCTTTATTATATATATTATACAATCTTTATATTACACTTAAATTATTATATTATAAAAGTTTACAAGATGATGCACCATAGCATAACAAGATAACTAAAACCACCAAAAAGAAATGCTTTACAGTTCACAACAACTTGGAAAACAGCCGTAGAACATATCTTTGAAATCATATCAAAGCTTGGATGAAACACAAGAAATAGTTTAGACATTTTTATAAAAATATTTTAGTTTGTCCTCACCAGATTTGATGTGCACCAGCTAGACTGGCTTTCCCTTGTGGCAGACAAGGTACTTGTCTAGTACCACAGTGCTTCAAACATTATACAAATCAATACCCTACTCAATACCTTTCATAGTTATAAAAGTTGGTGTAACTAGAAAAGAGAAAAGAAACAAAAAAAGGGAATATGTAGTGACATTATTATTCAATTAACCTGACTGATAGAAAACACGTTCTGACTGCTTGTTCTAAACAGTCCCCTAGAAAGGCACACAACACAACATTTGTTCTACTAGACACCATGTTTTTGAATCCATGCCCACTACTCAGCGCTATTAAAAAAATTATAAATTCATTAGCAAAGCACAATTAAGTCTGTGTCTCCGTCTCATGCACATTCATATTTGGTTTGTTTTTTCGCTGTCAGAACCTCGTTTGCCTCAGCAGAGCTGCCAAAGCCAGTTTTGTAAATACCTTAATTACAGCTCACATCACAGCTAACAGATGGAACAAGACTTGTCTTTTCAGACAATGGATGAGAGTTTTCTTGTCTGAAGAGAGAAGCAGAAGGTACAAAACATATTTTTTATTACCTTTTTTTATAGAAATAGGTGGAACACACAGTGAAGAAGCCTGAATCCCTCATTTATCCATCTGCTGCTTAATTAAATGTACTCACTTTTTGCATTTTCTTCTTCAAAATCACTTGTAATATAAAGTTTTAAGTCCTTATCAAAACAACTTTGTAAATAGTACAAAGAGTTATCTTTAAATATAAATAAATACATATTTCTATTTTAAACAACAAATCATTTCCAACCTTACACATTTTAATAAAAAATGTCAATAGATTAAGAAAACTGAAGAATACTAGAATCTGTTAACAAAAGGATGAAACATTTGTACGTGATATGTGATCTATGTGTATTACAAGCAATAACTGTTCATATTATTTCACCAGATTTCTAAGCAACTTATATACAAATCTCATATAACAACTGATAACATTATCATTTAGAAGTAGGCTTAGTATTTACATGATGTGGAGTAATATTGAAGGCTATGTTGCTTCCTCCCAATGTTTAGGCCATAATTTTCCCATTAACTAGAGACATCCTAAAATATGATTCTTCAGAACATAGCTAAAAAAAAGTTGTGACTTGCAGCAAGGGGTGGAGCAGATCAGGTGTCGGATTTAAAAATCCAGAACTACTAGCAGAGACACCTTAGCGTGGCCCTCCTTATTGTGTTGGATTTATGTATTGCTATTATTGACCCTTGCCTTACATGACTACTTTCCTGTCTAGTGATTCAGTTCCTGATTGTGCACCATATTTGGCTTGTCTGACATACCTGCTCCGTGAATCGTCCTTGGCTTGTAAGACTACCTGGTTAGTGTCTTATGACAACCAGGCTTACCATCCTTTCTGTGGTGCTACCTAGCAGACGTGACAGTTAGTCTGTTTGTTTTTCTGTGTGTATGGTGTAAGTCTGTGTTTCTGTGTATAATGTCAGTCTCTGTGTGGTTCTGTTAGTATAATGTCTTTGTGGGAATATACTAAAAGACAGCGATAAAATTACTAAATGCCACAATTTATTTATAAAAAAATAAATATTATTCAATAGATATTTAACAAATCAAGATAATGATATAATAAAGGTATACCAGAAATGTTAGTGTATGGTGTTATCATGAGTGTGTGTCTCAGTGTGTTAGAGTGTCAGGGGTGAGCTTATGGTTAGTGGCCCCTGGGAGATGTGGAGAGGAAGCAAGAGAAAGAATGTGTGTGCATGTAAGTGTATATGTTAGTTATGTGTGGGACGAGAGAAATAACTCTTCCAGGTGTGCTTATGGGAGGATAATAATGTGGATGATGGGTGAGGCAATGGGATGAACATGGGGTGGGTTGATGGGACCCTGGTATCCAGATAATCTATGGTGGTATTACACAATAATCTAGGTGAGGTCTACACCAGAGAACTATACCAGATCTATCAGCAGGAAGCCAGCAATGCTGGTTTCTGGTAATAGGGAAGAGAAGCCAGACTGCAATAAGGCTGACATACATATGCGTCCTAAGGGAATTATTGACCCTGTTTTTGACATATGTACATCTATAAGGGTGTTAAGGGGTTCAACATAAAGAAAGACACTATAACAGTATACAAAATATTTACTGGGCGTTCCAAAAACATAATTATGTCATTGAAATGTTGCCAGTGACCCTTACTTATGCTTTCTTTTTAGTGGTATTTAGATTTCTGAGAAATAATCATTAAATATCTCATGGGGGATTATAGGATGTTTGTCTCTACTTGAAGCATCAGGCATTAGATTTTAATGACCTCCCTTGATAATTCATATTCTAGAAAAATAACCATAATGGTTACAATTCAGATTATCCACATGTCCTGCTTCCTGGTTTCATACAACGTTCTATATCAAGTGAAATTACTTAATTAATCCATAGACCACAAGAGACAATAGTGAGGAATGAGTAAACACAGGGTTCTTTTACAATCTTTTAATCTGCTCCCGGGATCATATACACCACAATGAATGGTCTTTAAGAGTGTTCTTAACAATTATTAGATGTTACTACTGATGTACTACTTACATGACTTTTGATGTTGAATTTGAAACCAAATTAGTGGTTACCATGTCCATATACAAATAGTTTTTAGACATAATTTGTAACAGTGAAAAATTTCTTTCCATTAACCCCTTCACGTCCGGTGATGTACCTGGTAAGGCATGCAAAAAAAGCCACTTGTCGCCACAATCGTGGTGATCGCGGGGGCACTGCTGCGCTCTGCCCAGGTGTCTAGGACAAGCACAACAAGCCCCCCCCCCGAGCCTTTGATCGCGCTACAGGAGCAATTTTACAGGCTC
Organism: Spea multiplicata; assembly: GCA_009364415.1. Taxonomy (NCBI): domain Eukaryota; kingdom Metazoa; phylum Chordata; class Amphibia; order Anura; family Pelobatidae; genus Spea; species Spea multiplicata. The sequence continues at coordinate 25,942 of VKOC01029226.1, forward strand.
AACACTCAATCGCCTGTGTTTTATTGGACCAACATAGAAAATGACTTTCTTTGCTCAGCTTGTGTTGCTGCAATGCCTTGAGTTACTCACTCAAAATAAAAGCGTTCCCAGAGGATCTCTCTAGAATGCCCAGTGAGCCCAGCTCACGAATCACTATGTGATCAGTGAGATAAAATTAAAAAAACATAAAAAACCATGAAAATAGTTAAAAAAAAATAAATACAATTTAAAAATAAAAAGACCCCATGACATCATAAGGGATTCATCCAGAAAGAAAATATGTCCAAAAATGTACAAAAGTCTTAAAATTGGTGCTGTATCTTCCAAAAACCCTGGCATGAAAAGAGTTAAAATACCAGCATTTGAAATACCATGGAATGTCTGGTTTTCAAAAATATATGGTTTGATGGGGTAAATTGAATTGGCTGGTATCAAAGATGTCTTCAAAAGGGCAACAATGTGCATGTGACCTTTTAGCCCCCAAACAACGAAACAAATCATGGGTGGTATCACTGTACTGGGGGGTGTTGCTGAACACATATTGGGTTTTGTTTAGCAGTGACATATACTAGGAACTATAAATCTATACCTGAAAAAGGTTTCAAAAAGGCTAGTGGTAAAATTAGTGCATGGAATTGTCTAAATACCAGCATTTGAAATACCTTGAAGTGTGGTTTTGAAAAATATAAATTGAATTGATCGGATTCAAATATGTCCCAAATAGGGCATGGGCACAGGATCACCAAAATATCTAAGTTCAACATTTAAAAATACCCTTTGGTCTCCAAATAGCCAGGCAAAACTATGCATGGGTGGTATTACTGTACTCAGGGGATGTTGCTGAACACATATTGGGGTATTGAGTGAAGTACACCATGAGCTGTAACTTTATACCAAGATTACAATGTGTGGGAACAAAATGTTATGTAATCGCATGCACCCTATAAATAAAATGTAATGTAATTGTGTACTATAAAGCAACAATCTTTTTTTGATCTGTCATACTTAAAGATGTAAATGTATTCACATTCTCAATCTTTGCGGTGTGTTAAAGAGGTTTTCCCTTTATATTAATACAATGATATCTGATATATTTTGCCCAGGTGTTGCAAACTATTGGCAAGCTTGTATTTTCCATTCTGGGTACATACTGTATATAGAGTCTAGGGTTGTTAAGCCTTCATGCAGTGGTTGCTGGATTACACTTTGTTTGTACTTCATACAGGCAGGGGTAGATCCAAAGCCTGATATCTAACACTCACTCAGACACCAACAGACACAGTAACATATACAGACACACAGACGCCCACACTAACAGACACTAACATACCCAGACACACATACACATAAGCAGACACACAATAACACAGAAGCTAACACACACATACAGACAATAATGTACCCAGACACACACATAGCAGACACACACTAACATACCCACACACACTAACATATCCAGACACACAAACAGCCACCACACTAACATACCCAGACGCATATAAGCTAACAAACATAAGCAGACACAAACTAACATACCCAGACAAAAACATAAGCAGACTCACACTAGCATATGAAAAACAGGCACAAAACAAACAAACACACAAACTTACACACCCAGATACAAACACAGTCATCAATGCCCAAACTAACGTAACCAGTCAAACACAGAGTCACGGACAACTCAACTTACCATGGTGAAGCATTAAGGTGTCCTTATAGCACTACTGCGAGAATGCGCAATGTGACGTTACAAGACCCCATCTCCTCCCTGAAATTAGAGGAATGAAGGGGTAAGTTCAGACTTACTTGGGACTTACCTTTTTATGCCTACAACATACTGATCCCCCCATGATTTGCCAATGATATTGCATTGTATGAAACATACCACATGAATTTGCAAGCAAACAATCCATGAACAGTTCTGTGGTGCATATCTTTGAAAGTGGTTTAATTCGGGATGTATTGGCAGGCTGCACATCTCCTCCTGTTGACAGCTATGGCCTGATTAAGCATCTTGAGGCCCAGGAGCACGTATACAAAAGGCCCACTCTATTCTTGCTCCAATCTTTTTTTTCATGCAGATTTCTCTATAATCCTTCATGTGCCATACCCTGTTCATATTAAGCAATGGTATCACATAACCCACCTACCCATTGCACATGTGCAGATCAAGTTTTACTATGAAATATGCACTGCATATGTGCAGCCAATGAGAAATTATACAATCATTTGGGAAACTAGACAGAACAGTGGCACCTAAATCCTGGTATATACTGTTCCATTCACAACAATATGTAAAAAATATAATGTGGGGCATAAAACCATAAAATATAAATAACACAGGGGGAAAACTTATCCTTACTTCATCTAAACTGAATGGGCAGAAAACAAATGGCCCAAAAATGTATCCCCTGCACCTGGGCTCCTACCAGACCTGTTTACCTGGTTCATGACAATATATAACTGTGTGTCTCACTCTATTTCAGTTCTATTCTCCGTTTCTATGCTTTCCCCTTTGTTTCTCCTCTCTATGTTTCCCTTTTTTGCTCTTCCAACTATTCTTATTCCTCATTTCTCTCATCTCCCTCTTTTCTTTCATCCCTCCCCTCTACTTTCTCTCTTCTCTTTTATTTCCCTATCACCTCTCACTCAACTTTTATTTATTTTAATGATTGGTTGGCTTTTATTGAAATTGGTTATGTCAATCCTGTATGCCATTGGTTATGTCAGTGCGTTACAACATTTTCTTTCTATTCACGTTGTGTATTGAAGGGAAAGCTCACTTTACGTGCTCTAGCTATTGTCCTATATTTGTACAATTCCCTCTCCCTCATGTTCTTTCTTAATGTCTCCCTACCTTCTCCTCCCACTGTTTCGTGGCCCAGTCTCCTTTCCCGATTTTCTTCGCCCACTTTTCGGCTGGTATCAGGTCCATTAACCAGGCCTCACAGAAATGTCAGGTATGTGCCTTACAGCATAGCCATATGCCTATCCAATCCTATTCATTGCAGTAACATCCATGGCATTTGTAGCCAAGCAGGCTACAAATGGGTAGCCAATCTGTAATCAGAGTAATGGTGCGCCTCTGGGGAAAAGTTGTCTTCCAAAGAAATGTACCACCAATACCATCAGGATGCAAAAGAACACATTTTATTGGGACTGGGAATAGCCACTTCACCATAGAAGGGAAAATTGACAAACACAGGAAACAGGAAAGATTACCATTATTAATATATAATTCAATGGCAAGTAATTATACAGACAACATAGGCAACAGACTAATCTCACCACACGTACAATGGTGAGTATACAACAAAGGTAAAGGGAGTAACACTTAAATGTAGCCTAGATGGCAACCCATTCTTAACCCCTTAAGGACTGGGCTCGTTTTTTCTTTTTGTACCCTGTGGGACCGAGGCTGTTTTAATAGTTTTGTGGTGCTTGTGTTCCGCTGTAATTTTCTCCTCACCCATTTAGTGTACCCACATAAGTTATATATTGTTTTTTTCAGGACAAGATGGGCTTTCTTCAGATTTTATTTTGATCATATCATCTTATTTACTATAAAAAAAACATGGTGAAAAATTGAAAAAAAAACAGTTTATGACTTTTATTTGAAAAATCTTTTACTCCGCCAACACGCGCACCGTTGGCAGCCCCGCCTCCGTACCCTCTGTCGCGCACGCTCGTCTGTGTCGCTATAGCAATGTCATGATGGTCCACGATGCTCACAACGTCGCGCCCGATGATGCACAACGTACGCGACGCACGTATCGTCGAGGTCCGTGGCGTAAGTACCGTTGTTGCGCTGTTTGTCTCCGCCTCACCTTCCTTTACAAACCCAACCTTTTCTAGTCATTACCCGTTTTAAGCGCTACTTAGCTTTTGGGTGTGCTTTTCTTGTTATTCGATTACTGCCTTTTGTACCGATCTCTGCCTGTTACCGACCTCGATTCTTCTCTGCCTGCCTACGAACTCGGACTGTTTATCGTTGTTGAACCTGTTCTGCCAGCCCTGACCTCGGATCTGATTGACCACGCTGCCTTCTATTGCCCTTGACCTCGGACCATCCCTTGACCCTTCTCTTAGTGGAGCCTACCGCGTCCCAGTAATTGTTCGTTCTCGGGGGCTCATACACTGGGTGAGAACTATTTTTTGGGTGAAGATCTAGTGCCTATCTGCACTGTCAGATCCACCTCTTCTACCTTACACCGTGACACCCACCTGAAGAAGAATTGAGCCTGCCTGCTCAATAATTGTCGTGGCCCGCACTGCCCCCAAAGATTATTAAGAAGCGCCACATATGAAAATTATTGAGAGAATGGGCTCATTTTTCTTTCGGGCAGGTAGGGGCACGAAACCTGTAACCAACACCAAGGTGGAAAGATGAGGACAAAGTTGGCTCTGGGAAGCTGTTTAGGGACAAAGGTGATACTGTTAAGATTTTTGGGGACAAACATGGCACTGTTAAGCTGTTTGGGGACGAAGCTAGCAGATGGCTGGGACAAACATGCCAGGGACAAGCTACCTGTGGACAACAATGGCACTGCTAAGCTGTTTTGGAGAAAAGATGTTTGGGTAACATGATGACAAAGTCAAGCTATTTGGGGACAAACATAGTGCCGTTAGCACCCAATGACATATAACCTCAGTAAGTCTAGTTGACCACTGGACTTCTTACTAAATAGACCAAGTATATTTGTCATTACAACAAACTCATGGCACTATGTTTGGCATGTTTTCTTACAGTTTCTGCAAATCATAACAGACAGGCAGAAATTCATATGTCATGATCTGATTTACACATTGGGATTTTTAGTAGTATAATGACAATAATTACCGTACCCTAACTTTGAAAAACACATATTTTTCCTCATACCCAGTGTGGTAGTTAGCATTTCTTGCCGTCTGTTCTGATTCGAGTTGGCACTTGTTTCTAACCAAGCATTTTCAAACATTTGCACGTGTTTGCAAAATGTGTTGATATGATTTCTCAGCTAATTCTTGACAAACATGTGTGACTTAAAAACATACAGTAACAAGTGCTTGAATGAAGCATTCTTTTTCTTCATCATATAATGGATTATTAAGACAAGGACCTAATTTGTTTATTCCTAAACAGGGAAGCCTGTTCTAGCGTTTTTCCTTCTTTTTTAAATCTTTTCTCATTAGACACTCCCCTATGACTGACGTGACCTTTCACAGTGTCTTACCTAATTGCCTTTCAATTCTTCTATTCCACTACACCTTTTTGGGCGATACCATTAAAGGGCTATCATAAAGTCATGTAGCACTGGATTATGGGACCCCACTGAGCCCTGCCTCATCAAGCAGGCTAGACTAGGTTGGAGAACTAAGACTGGCCTGGGGTGTAATTGGCCCCTGCCTCCTAGGCCAGCTGGCCCTGGAGTCAGAGTATAAAAAGAGGAAAATAAACTATTGAGAAAGCTGGGTAACTACCCCTCAATGGATGTTGAAGTTGAGATAATAAATTGCAGAAGGAACAAAATGAAAATCTAAAAACACCACACAACTTTCATATGCATGTCCATATGATGGCTGGAGTGTCCCTTTAATATTTATGAATAGCTCTGCATCAAAACTTATACTTACAGATAAGATAGATAGATAGATAGATAGATAGATAGATAGATAGATAGATCTGCATACAGTATATCATATATACCAAATTAATATTGCAAATATTTTTTTATGTTTGCATATTACATTTACGTTACTTTTTAAAAAAAAAAAATCAGCCGTAAATTCCATACTTAAAAGTGTTAAAGTCACAATATTCCAGTATAATTTAAGGGTTTCCCAGAAAAGACTTTGACAATGTGACATTTATCAAAAGGGTTTAAAAAAAAGGCACTTCAGGCAGGTGATAAAAAAGCCTTTAAATGCGATGTTAACCTTTTATTTTTTATGAACAAGTTAGATCCAGAGGATAAAACAGCCTGAGAGAAATGAATCGCCCTCTAATATAGATGAAAACTGGCACATGAAGCGAAAAGCCAAATCTAACGTGATCTATAATCTTAAAAATGAGCATTCTGATTTGACTGTGGCAATATTTTATTGTTTCATGGGTAGTTATTCAGCTTCAGAAATAGACTAGACAGCACTGCTATATTAGTTCTATCTGTCACTTTATATTATTATAAATTAAGTTTATTTATTTCATTATATATATATATATATATTATATATATATATATATATTAAGCACTATTGAATCTGCACTTGTCAGACTCCCACTGAGTATTGCACCCAGGTGCTTTGGATGTTTAGTATAAATCTATACCTATCAAGATAAGTAAGCACTCACAGGATTTCAATGCAGGTGGCAAATAAGTTCACTGTTTCAGTCTCAGGTTGAGACTCAGGTTGAGACTTTTTTCATCCCACCCACTGAGAAATCCACCTCACTGAAGATTAAACCTCTGAAAACACCATATAAAACATATGTGTAATGCACTTGAAAACAAATATACCATAGCTGACAATGTAGTACATTTTATATCATATAAAAAATGCTAATGTAATGACCTATTGACAGTCGTCTATTGTGGAATATATGGCAATTATGACGGCATGCACTGGAATATACTAGGAGGTAATTATTTAAATATCCAACAGGTCTTTATAACAGCCAAGTAACATGAAGTTTTCATTGAGACCCTGAGGGGTCACTCAGTGTCACTACTCTGGCCCTGATCTGGACTGAGTGGGTTTGTCCTCTGGTGTGACCTCAGAGGTGATGTGGGGATGGTTGACACCTCTGATACATGTAATTAGAACAATAGACACTAAATGGGTTAACACAAAGTCTTTTTCACTTAATGATCAAACAAACATATAATGTTACTACCCTAGTAACATGCTAAACACTGTATAATGCCCTTTGGAATATTTCCGGTGACAGTACATTATATACAGTATCTCAAAAAAGTGAGTACACCCCTTACATTTTTGTAAATATTTTGTATTATATCTTTTCATGTGACAACACTGAAGAAATGACACTCTGCTACAATGTAAAGTAGTGAGTCTATAGCCTGTATAAAAGTGTAAATTTGCTGCCCCCTCAAAATAACTCAACACACACCATTAATGTCTAAACCTTGGCAACAAAAGTGAGTACACCCCTAAGTGGAAATGTCCAAATTGGGCCAAAAGTGTCAATATTTTGTGTTGCCACCATTATTTCCCAGCACTGCCTTAACCCTCTTGGGCATAGAGTTCACCAGAGCTTCACCGGTTACCACTGGAGTCCTCTTCCACTCCTCCATTACGACATCACAGAGCTGGTGGATGTTAGAAACCTTGCACTCCCCCACCTTTCACTGGAGGATGCCCCATAGATGCTCAATAGGGTTTAGGTCTGGAGACATGCTTGGCCAGTCCATCACCTTTAACAAAGCTTTGGTTGTCTTGGAGGTGTGTTTGGGGTCTTTATCATGTTGAAATACTGTCCTGCGGCCCAGTCTCCGAAGAGAGGGGATCATGCTCTACTTCAGTATGTCAGAGTACATGTTGGCATTCATGGTTCCCTCAATGAACTTTAGCTCCCCATTGCCAGCAGCACTCATGCAGGCCCAGACTATGACACTCCCACCACCATGCTTGACTGTAGGCAAGACACACTTGTCCTTGTACTCCTCACCTGGTTGCCGCCACACACGCTTGACACCATCTGAACCAAATACGTTTATGTTGGTCTCAGGCGATCTCACCAGAATTACCTAGAGATGTAATAATAAGGTTTCATGCATATAAATACAGAGATCTGCTGGTTAAATCTTTTAAGGGTAAGAAATCTCTACCTAAGAACTATGCAGACCTGATCTGTTTACCTGATTTATCAAAAAAAACTAGGATATTTAGAAGATCCTTCTCTAAAACCACAGTAATATTAACAAGGGAAAATATTAAGTACAACTGGGGTTATGCCTCAAAAATAATCTCTTATTAGAATTCAAAATTGACCTTTGTTTCCCCTGAAATGGCTAGTTTGTGGTTGCAAGGAAAAAAATGTACGGTCCGCTAAATAATTTAGGTATAGGTTATTTTAATGGTGGTTTTAGGGGATGGGATTTTTTTTTCTCCCGACGTAGTTAGAATTTGTAAACTTGTAAGGTTTGTACGTCATTTTCATAATTTAATTCACAATTTTTAACACTGATGCTTTAAAATCCTATAAAATAAAATTACATGCATGTTATTTATTTTTAGTATCTTTACTATGAGGTATTTCTCTACAATGTTTTTTTCTACCCCTTCCCCCTCTTTTGGGTGGTGTCATTAAGTTTTTCACAATGCTGTTAGAACTTGTATAATATTCACATATTTTTATCATTTAATTTACATAACTGTATACGCTGGTTCCCTCATATGGGATCCTATAAAATAGGGCATTGAACATTGAATCTAAATGTTTGTTACACATTCTAAGTATTTACATATACATATCACTCTACAACCTTTTTTAATTGCCCCCCCCTTCTTGTAACAATAATAGAACTTGTTCTCTCTACCTCCTTCGTACTCCCTCTTATAATAAAGAGCCCTATAAGTGTTTTGTTTGGAAGGATGAACACTAAAAGATGGAGAATGGCTCTGCCAGGTAGGGGCCTGGTATTGTTATTCATCGTTTTTATGTTATGTATTTAATGTTATATGAACTGTAAAGGCTGTCTGATCAAGAAGTTTGAAGTTAATTCCTTAAATTAATTTTTATGAACGTAAATGGTTACTTTGATAACAATTAATTCCCAGGGACTAAATTCGCCCCAAAAAGACAATTCTGCTAAAATTTCTGATAGATAATAAAGTGGATGAAGGATTTATACAAGAAACACACTGAAAGATACACTGTCCGTTAATTAGCAGTTCATATTTTCTGATTTTACAAGAGCAAAAAAGGGAGTACAGCTATCCTTAATTCAAAAAATGTAACATATAAAGAAATATATAAAGAAGTTGGAAGGAAAGCAGATATATCTTCTTCATTTGTGAAATAGAGGGAAATGTATATTCCTTATTCAATCTTTATTCCCCGAACATACATTAAGGTTCATAACTAAAGTACTAAATATATTTGAGCATCTAACATAAAAAATATTTCTCATTGGAGGAAATTTACATTTAGTTATTGATGGTAAATTAGACAAAACAATAGTAAAAGGAGATATACCAAACAGCAGATAAATCCCTTAATTTGCTAGCTCAGAATAATTTATATGATATCTGGCGGACACCCAATAGATAAGGAGTATACATTTTTTTTCTTGGATTTTTTGGTTGGATTATTTTCTAGTATACTCTGATACGGTTCAATTTTGTTAGGCAGTCAATATTATAGAGACAGTCTGGTCTGATCACTCGGCAGTGTCATTGGAGTTAAAAAACATCTAATTTTAGTTACCCTCATCCTTCCTGGAGGCTTAATAATAATTTGATATTATATAAGGATAATAAAACATACTTAGCAGATATAACACGATTATATTTCCTGGAAAATTTAAAAGACAACCATTCAATGGTCACACTCTGGTGTGCTTATAAAAGCTGTCATCTTATTAAATTGGGCTCTGAATTAAAAAAAAAGACAAGGTCATCCCCTAAATCACTTATATATAGATCACTACACACTCCAATGGGATAATAAATTGACACCCTCTAGAGAAAGAACTAGTAGAATTACAGAATTTGCAAAGGCGAAAGCCAATTATTAGAAAATTAAACAAACTTGGTAAAGTAAAGGGTGTAGGGCTGAAAAAATGTTGACTAAGAGATTAAAAACTTAAAAAGCCAACTCTAAAATAAAAAAAAATATTAGAAATGACCAGACATATTTAAATCTGAAAGACATAGGAAAAGCCTTCAATGATTTCTACTCTAATTTATATATTTTACCTCATAGATGGCATAGATCTTCCACAACTCTCAGAGACCCAGATGGAAGAATTAGAACTCCCCTTTAGTAAGTCTGAAATTATTGAGG
>VKOC01029228.1:0-11958 GCA_009364415.1 Spea multiplicata
CGGGACATGCAGGAGTGGCACGCACTAGGGAGCTACTTTCTCGGACTTTTTGGTGGCCTCATTGGGGCAGAGACATTACAGCATTTGTTCAGTCATGTGCGAGATGCGCGGCCAACAAATCTTCTCGCACTCGTCCGGCTGGCCTTCTTCGACCTCTCCCTTGCCCTTCGGTTCCCTGGACCCATGTGGCCATGGACTTTATTGTGGAATTACCGCCGTCCAGGGGACATACCGTGATCCTCGTGGTGGTCGACCGTTTCTCTAAGATGGCCCACTTTATTCCACTGCGGAAACTACCCAGCGCCTCTACTCTGGCGGACATCTTCATCCGGGAGATTGTGCGGCTCCACGGAGTACCGTCAGAGATCGTGTCGGACAGAGGTACCCAGTTCGTGGCTAGATTCTGGCGTGAGTTCGCGAAATCCCTGGGCATCACGTTGGCCTTCTCCTCAGCATATCATCCGCAGACGAACGGACTGGTGGAGAGAGCGAACCAACACCTGGAACAGTACCTACGTCTCTTCATCAACGATCATCAAGACGATTGGGTCGATCTGTTGCCGTTTGCAGAGTTTGCCAGGAACAACACGCTCCAAGAATCTACCAGGATTTCGCCTTTCTTCTGCCTGTATGGTCTCCATCCGCAGTCCCTCCCAGAGACATTACCGGTTTCGGCTGTTCCAGATCTGGAGGAGAGACTTGCGTCTATTCGTACCACCTGGGCTTCGGTACATTCCGCATTAGAACACGCGGCTTCGCTCCAGCAACGTCAGGCTAACAAGAGGCGCTCTCCCAACCCCTCGTACCGGCCTGGCGAAAGAGTGTGGCTGTCAACTAGATTCCTGAGACTCTGGGTTCCGTCCATGAAATTGGCCCCACGGTTTATTGGGCCCTTTCCAGTTATACGGCAGATCAATCCGGTGGCGTACGAACTTGCATTGCCCAGAACGCTCCGCATCCCTTGGGTATTTCATGCCTCATTGTTGAAGCCCCTAGTCTGCAACCGGTTTACCCGAGGTGGGAATTCTACTATGGAGACTGCCAGGAGGGCTTCGGAAAGCAGGACTCCTCGGGTAATTCTTGATTCCCGGCGACAACAGGGTAGTTTGCAGTACCTGGTACAATGGAGGGGTCTCGGTCCTGAGGAACGATCCTGGATACCTGCGGCACGCCTCTCCGTACCACGACTGATACGTGCGTTTCATGCTAGGCATCCTTCTCGCCCTGGTGGTCGCCCTGAGGGCGCCCTTTCAAGGGGGGGTACTGTTACTTACCTGCCCCCGGCTCCCACGTTGCCGCCACGGAGGAGAGGGAGACCCCCCTCCAATACGCGGCCACCGGAGCCGGCACGGAGGAGAGGGAGACCCCCTCCAATACACGGCCACCGGAGCCGGCACGGAGGAGAGGGAGACCCCCTTTCCAATCACGGCTCCGGATGCCGGTACGAGGAGAGGGAAGACCCCCTCCATACGCAGCGCCACCGGAGCCGGCACGGAGGAGAGGGAGACCTCCCTCCAACGCACGGACACCGGAGCCGCCACGGAGGAGAGGGAGACCCCCCTCCAACGCACGGACACCGGAGCCGCCACGGAGGAGAGGGAGACCCCCCTCCAACGCAGTGCCGCCTCCGCCGTCATCTGCAGGACTGCCGCGCAGGAGAGGCAGACCTCCTGGAACGCGGCGTCCTGTTTCGGCACTCGCGCGCCCTCTGGTGGTCAACTCCCAAACTGCAGGCTTATATGAAGGGAGATTGCGCCACACTCATCATGGTGGTGATTCCCGGACATTGGAAGTGACGTCATGAGGTTTGGCGGGAGATTTGAACTTCCTCTGCGGTTCCTATTTAAACCTCTTCAGTTCTGTCTGACCTTGCCTTCTGTTGGTTGTCTATGCCTTGTGCTAGTGCCCAGATAGCGTTTCCTGATTCTGTATTCCCGTGTATGATCCTGGCTTGTCTGACTTCGTTGATTTGCTGATTCCTGACCTCGGCTCCGTTTACGTTTATCCTGTTTTCCTGAATCCTGACCTCGGCTCCGTTATGCGACTATCCTGCTCTCCGGAATCCTGACCTCGGCTTGTTATACCTGTTCTGTCCTGGAGTCCTACCTGACCACGGTGTCTCCTAAACTACTTGTACGTGACAATGACTAGCTGTTCTAGTTATTTTCAAAATGTTTAAGTTATAGGACATGCAAGGAGTTAACATGAGCAGTAGAACATTTTAATGTAACAATATCAGTATGGTATAGAAATTCAGGTGGCCCATGTCTGGAATTTTCTGGCGTCAATGTTTTAGCCTACGGAGAAGGCATAAGTTGCTGTTGAGAAAGGCACATTAATTATGATTTCATGGATTATAATATTGATTCACCATGGGACAGACACTAATTAACCTTCTCTCGCAGTAATGCTCTGAGCTCAGGATTATGTTAGCCGTGTTGACATTCTAAAGGAGGGAAAAACTCTATTTTTTTGGCATATGCCCACTTTAATGATTCAGCTGCCTTTATATTGGTATATTATCTGTTTACTATAAAGAAATAGGTATTTGTTGTTGTGGTAACATATTTATAATTTTGATAAGATTGACCAAATATCACCTCAGCCAAGAAGGCCCTTTCAGTCACGTACATATACAATCTTTTTAATACATTTACAATGCTAATGTAGGCATTGTATTAACAAAAAAAATAAATGTCATGTTTTGGTATAACAAAGAACATTATTGTGTTGCCATTAGTCAACCGTCTGCATCAAGCATTAATCATTTCAGTGATTTGGACTTGGTGAATTCCATTTATGAAGTCAGAGATGCTCATTAAATGTCTGTTTATTTAGCTAAATATCCCACACGTGGGTCTTTTTGTCAGCTGTGCTTAACTGTTGGATTTATCCATAAAAAACCCACGGCTCATATAATAACGTGTGGAGGAAAATTGGGACACGTTACTAAGCACTGTGGTTACATTTTAATCATCTTGTCATCTACTGCACATGTTTGTTGTTTAACAAAACAAGATGTGTTTTCAGTAATACCGCTAATATACATTTATGAGGCCAGTTCTTTCTTTTGGATGTAGGTACATGTAACAAAAGAAAAAATAATATGTTCCCACATTTCACATGCTTAGGTTTCAATCATTGCCCAGATGCGAACAGTTTAGGTACAATGTGCAGTCTTTTTTTTGGATTTTAGGAGTTTGATTTCAGCATTTCCATCAGCCCATACCTTAAACAAGTTTAAATAAAATTATTTGATACGTAAGTTTATCTCTAACTTGAAATCATGTAGTAACTTGCCGTTGGCAATGGTAAAGAAACCCTGGAGTCATAGGCGTAAGGGGAACATGACCCTGCCAGCACTACAGGACGGTGCACATGGTATTAGGGCAGGAAAGGGTTAACTCAGCAAGGGTTAGCACGAGGTGAGAATGCACAGGGAACGAGGGGGAAGTCACAAGGAACGTGACTGTAGGGGGAAGGGGACAGGGCTATAAAGCCCCTCTAAGCACACGTGCAAGGGGCAATTACTGAACACCACAGGAGCAGTTTCCTGCCCTCTTTTTGTCTTTTGCTTTGTGTTTTTGTGTTGGCTTTGTGTGTTTTTTCTTTCCCCCTTTCCCTCTTTCTTTTTGCAGGATCCGTTTTCTTTGCTGTGGCGGAGGAGTTCCCTGGAGAAGTTTGAATGATAATGGGAGTGGCAAGTTGATGGTTTTGGTTAGAGGTTAGAGTTAATGCCCTCCCTGTACAGGATTAACCAAAGCGTTAAGGTGGAGCTCCCCTATCCGACCCGCGGTCGCTTGGGCGATTGTGGTATCCGGCGGAAGGGGTAGTGTGAAGCCATTGTTTTGTGTTTAGGTTGGGAACCCTCAGCTGGTTGTACACAGGTGTACAGAAGACTGTATAGTATTTATACAGAAGTTATTATTAAAGTGTTTTTACAATAATTTAGAAGATGTTAAATAAAGTTATGTCGAGTCATTTGTTAAATAAATGTCTCGGCCTTTTCTAAATCCAATCCTGCTGGTGTCTGTCTCTTATTTCGGGTTTGAGAAATGGGGAACCTCCTGGGTATGGGCAGTGCAAGGGTCATGAAATGGTTCTAACAACAACCCATATAAAAACCTTGACTTACAGGTATCCTTTCCTGGGACACCCATTAATGTTGAAAAAAACACAGGTAGGTGGTTCAAGAATTGTCTGCACCAAGCACCACATTTTATGGCCATGAGAATCTATTCATTTACCTTTAGATGTTGAAACAAGAGTAATATAAATTCAGTATGAAACGTTGAGAGTTACAATACATGATTGCTGCCTGTTATTAATAGGTTAGTGTTGGGCAACCATGACCTTATTGCTAGCATTGAAATATGACACTCGTCCCTGGCAATTGAAGAGCAACTACCGGTTGCCCACTGCTTCACCTGTTGCTCAATGTCTGGCCCTAATGTAACTTAAATTTTATAGCTAATGTTATATATAGTATTTAGAGCTTGAATTAAAACTAATCACTGGAGACAGGTAGAGAACGACTGAGCACAGATACTGATATCACCGTCCCCATTTATAGATATCAATAGGGCCCTAGTAATGGGAACTAAATCTCTGATTATTAGATAAGAAATAACTGAGAGACATAAAATAACTACATTTTAATAATAATATTAATAAAGCAAAAACATCAATATACTGTAGGTAGTGAATGACACCCTCAAAGGACCAGGGTCAATAAACGCTTTAAATTTATTAATACTAATATGTGTAGGCCTAGCAATTAGTATAAATGGATTCTAATCGTTTATTGAGGGTGTCATTCGCTACCTATATTGATTTGATGTTTTAATTTTAATTATAAAAATGTAGTTCTTTTAGCTCAGGTTTTACAGAACTACTGGTGCAGCTGTGTGGGCTGCTATCAGAAGTTTTTTCAAAAGTCTATGGTCCACTAAGAATTAGAGAAGTGGGGACTTTATGAGTTTTTCATGAACTTCAGGTTGCTGAAAGATGACACAGCTAGATCCATGTGGAGATTATAAGTATCCATAGGACATTAAATAAAGGATGGAAAGAATGTTCCGCAGGACTGAAACATTCACTTGGGATCACAAGGTTGAATGTGGGAATACATGGTACAAGTAGTTGGAAAGATGTTTATTCAGATCCTGGTGTATTTCACAAAGAGAAATATCAATGAATTTAGAATTAATAAATTATGAACATGTAGCTTATGCTCTTTGATTTATTGCAAACTTCCTACAGCAAAGATGAATCATCAAAGAATAGCAGGAGTAACAAGCATCCTAAAACCCTTTATTTAAAGGTTCTTAATTCGGTTCGTTTTTTAGGACTGTTTGTAAAAGTTAATTAACAATAGTTTAAAGTATGAACATGTGATTAAATTATTTTGATATGTACATGACTACAACCAGCTGTTGTGATCTGAAGAACCTGGCCCACCAAAAGTTTTTTTTTCCAATTCACAAGTACACATATGACTTTCAAATGAGATGTATCCAAGCATTTTGATGATGGGTAACATATTACAAAGCAGGGTGGCAGAATTATGTGAATTAGAATCCTTATCTGCTTGTCTCCCATGAGCTCACCACTTGTAAAGATGTAGAATGCGCTGTTACAATTATCATAGCTTTAAATTGCACTGTTTGTTCCTAATTTGTGTATCTACTTATTTATAGCAAATCTGCCAACATACTAATAGGGCATATCATACACATCTCACCTCAAAGTAAATTTTGCTCTATTTTAACTCCTCCTTCTCTGAAACTATATTATGTAGCTAGAGTCATTAATAGCAGAAAGAGAGAAGCGGCTCTACCAATTTACAGATCTCTGGCCGTACCTCGCCTAGAGTATTGTGTATAGCAGGGGAGTAACTAGAAACCACAGGGCCCTGGTGCAAGGATTGCTTCGGGAGCCCCAACAGCTGGTCTTTGCCATCATTGCCTCCAAACAACTTGTCTGTGCCATCTTTGCCCCTTGCCCCCTCCTTCCAACATACACTCTGGCACACATATGTAAACATACTTACACAAATTACACACAATTACTCATACTCACTAACACACACATACACATTCATTCTAACACACCCTACATCTCTCCACTTACACATACATGCTCACACACACAATTATATATCCATGCTCTCTCACACACACACACAACACATCCATGCTCATACACAATTACACATCCATGCTCATACACACACAATTACACATCCATGCTCATACACAGACAATTACACATCTATGCTCACACATCCACAATTACACATGCATGCTCACACCCAGGGCCGGACTGGCCCACCGGGATACCGGTGGTAGAGAAACAAAACAACCTGCCATCAGAAATGGTAGAAGCTAATACAGTGAATGAATTTAAACATGCATAAGATACACATAAAACTATCCTGACTCTAAGACCAAGAATTGATCAACTTCATAAAGACTACATTTTTTTACGCTACAGGACCGGTGCAAATTACGTATTTTCGCTATGTCTTTCTTATTATTATTCCCCTCTTTCTTATTTACTTTACAAATTATATATATATATATATATATATATATATATATATATATGACTTGCAAGAGATTGCACTTCTGTCAATGCATGAATAAGAAACTATAATAATTAACAATTAAATTAAATTTAAATGTTCAGATTTTCTTAATTTGTCTGTGTTTTTGATAGGTGAACTGTACAGAGTCCATGGAAGAAAACAGCGATGTCCCAGACAGAGCAGTTTTGAAATCCTTGAAGACAACGAGGTAAGTACATTTTCACCCAATTTCTTGTTTTTACTGCATTAGCTTAGCACATTCTAAAATTGAATCCATAGCTCCAGGGTATTCTTTTCAGTAACTGCATGTCTCAATTACAGAATAAGTTGGAATATAGGTAACAACACTATTACCGGTATGTTGGTAGGAAAAATACTGAATTTTCTAAGTACTTGGGTACAATTACATTGAAATTAATCAGCGAAGTAATGATTACCAAATGAGTCACGATAATCACAATTACGGCTCTCAATTACCCCCTCCAAAAAGAGATACGTATAAGAATTAGAGTCACTAATTTAGAGTTTATGCTTTGCTACCTCGACAAAAGGAATTGGAATATGAGGAAAATATCTTTGAAAGTTTATTTTTACTCCAAATGTTTAGTTCTGGACTAAGCATTTTCATATGCTTTTATGTTTGTAATTTTAGAGATTTTGTATCTGTACACATGTATTCCTCTGACCTAACAGTCCGAATTAAGACACACAATAGATATTAGACTTGTGCATTCGTATTTGGGCAAACATGAAAACGAACATGAAGGAAGAAACATGGCAGCGGCAAAACGTACACGAAGGCGAAGACACACAACACAAAGAATCTTCGTGTTCAATAATCTACTAATCTACCTGGTCCCTTCCCCATCTAGCCTACCTTATCTACGCAGCATTGCAGGGGTTAACTGGAGCGGAAATTTGTAGATTCGCGCAAGGAGTTAAAGGTCTGTGCAAGCGACTCTATTGGCCTCCTCTGGCATCAACCATTGGTTGGTTGCCAGCAGGGGGCTCATCTGCAATTAGAGGAGCAGAGGAGCTACCTTCCCGCGACCAATAGAGTCGCTCGTACGGACCTTTAACTCTGCAACTGCACTTCATTGGTTGATGGCAAAGGAGCTCCATGCCAGCGACCAATAGAGTCCAGAACTAAACGACTCTACTGGTCACGAGTTTCAGCTCCAGGATCTTAAAAGTCTGTACGAGTGACTCAATTGGTCGCCAGCAGGGGGCTTGTTTGCCATCAGCCAATGAAGAACATTATAGAGTTGCTTTTATAGACTTTTAAAATCCTGGTGCCAAAGCTGTTGCATATCGCTTTAACCCCGTATAAACCCCTTCTTAAAAAATGGCAAAAAGGGAAAAAACCCCACAAAGAATGTACAGGAATATTCGCCCGAACCGAACACAGGAACGGGCAAATATTTGTTGAATACGAAGATATTTTTCCCCACGAACATGAAGAGTTGGCCAGCGCCCAAGTCTAATAAATATCAAGATTTATGTTGGTCTTTAGCTTCTAGAATATTAGTTAACAAGATGAGAAGCCATGAAATACAACAGCTAATGGTAGAAGAAACATAAGGGGTTCTTGAGCAAGAATATTTACGGCTACCCCTTTAAATAAAAAAATTAAGATTTCTCAAGCAGTAGAAATTAAGTACTTCACTTAATCCTAATGCACTTCACCCAGACTAATACAGGAGTATAGCCATAACTTTTCAGTGCTGGTCCCCCGGAGGTCTCCTACTCATGTAGAGGAGATATGGTTAGTCTTGTGGGGGATCGAGCTAGACCAAAATGGTTATGAAAGAGGTGGAAGTAGGCTGGAGCCAAATACCATTTCTGTCTGAAGATCAAATGTTGCTCATTAATTAGCTCTGATTCCCTAAATCACCGGACCAAACCCGGAGAGTCTCAAGTGGATATAGCTGAGCACTGTGATATTGACCATCTACAAGAGAGCCTTACTCTCCCAACTGAAAGTTGCATTGATTCCTGGTAACTATCCTAAAATGTTCTATCAATGGTTATTATTGCCAGCCAACAAAATGCAAATCTATTACAATCTATTATAATCTAATGGAAGGTTTAGGTGAATGAGACAGAAGCAGAGGGACTGCTTTGTCGTGAATTATTTGATTGTAGCAAGGCTAGTATGAAGAAGTCAGTGGTGTGGCAATATTGAATGTGCAGAAGATGCATGGTTTCTTCAGAGTTCAGCTTGTATGCTTCTCTGAATAGGTGAATAGGAGAGATTAGGTCCAGCATGGGTAAAGTTATGGATACAAGGGTGGAAAGCGGTTGTAAAAGCAGAAAAGAAACACATCATGTGAAGAATGAAGAAGGCTGTTAGGAGAGATAAAAAGGGAGATGCTTTGTAGAACAGTGTCAGGTGATTATATTTAATTCTGGAGTGTATGGGGAACCAATAAAGGGAATTGCACAGTGAGGCAGTAGATGAAGAGGGATGTGAAAATAGATGATGATAGAGAGTGGTAGTAAGATTGATGATTTGAAAGAGAACAGAGATAAGCTGCAGATGGCATAAGAATGAAGGGCTTGCAGGAGAAGTGTATGGACAATATGGCCAAAGGCTGCAAGATGGTCCAAAAGAACAATGGGAAGTTCCATTTTGTTTAAGCTGTAAGGAAATAATTTTAATAGCATTTTTGTGTAGGCTGACTCATTATATTGTTGTGGACAGAACCAGACTGTATGCTGTGCAGAGAATAAGAGGAAAGAAAATGGGTTAGATGATAGTAGGTTAAACATTCCAGTTGCTTAGAGGTCAGGATGTGGGCTCTAGGCAAAGCTACTTTAAATAGGAAAGATGGCAGCACATTTGAAGGAGAGGGAGGTTAAAAAAATGGATTAGGGTAGATGTAAGGATGCTGGAAAAAGAATGTTGCAGATATAATGGAATAGGCTCAAGTGGGTAGGTGGTGACAATGTAAGAACAAGAGGACATCAGAAACTTTGTTACGGGTGACTGGAATGAAGCAGATGATGGTGGTTTCTGGCAAGGAGAGGGATTGAGGTACTGCATAGGTAGAGTTGAGAGGATGCTTTTCCTGAAGCTTTCTGTTTTATCTTTGAAATGGGTAACGATGCTATAAAATACATTGCTTAGTTCAAACTTCACTGGAATTGCGGGTCTCAAAAATGCTCTTTGCTTATCTCTTTTCCTCCAGGAGAGTAATTGCAAAACCCATGTCCTTGCTCTTGTGCTGCATGGTGGTAGCATACTAGACACAGGAGGAGGGGACCAAAACAGCAAGGTGGCCGATGTCAACACATTTAGCTCTGTGTTTGAGAAGGTGACCAGAGCTCATTTTCCAGCCGCTTTGGGTCACATACTTGTAAAGCTCGTCCAGTGTCCTGCTATATGCTCTGAAGCTTTCTCATTGGTTTACAAGTAAGTGTTTTTTTTTCAGAATTTTCATTCATGGTCTTGATGCTTAAACATATACAGTTCATTGGAATGTAGGTTTTAGTTGGTTTAAATTACCACAGCCTAAGGGTTTCATTTATCAAGGCTGAATCTCTCATGGCACTCATTTTAGCAACATTTTTCTAACCTATTACTCCTAGATGGCTTTTTCCAGCCAAATATGCTTGTTATTAACATAAGTCACGTTTTCAAAGGTTTTCTTGAGGAATAAATTAGAACACTACTCTATGTGCATGTTGCATCTTAGAGGATTGACAGAGACCACTGGGTCCAAACATTGCCTGATTGCACTTGATGATGTAATAAAGGGTCCAAACTCTTGTTGAGATTGAGGTAATGCAGAATCCTTTTTTTCACTAACTCCTCTGTCTGGATAATAGTCATGGGCAACAATGAACTTATGAACTGTCCTTAGTGAAGCCTTGTCTTACATGATGTAGTGAAATACATTCATATCGAGAATATATACTAGTTTTACGCTGATCAGTCACTTAATATGATTTAAAAGATTAGAATGAGTTGCACATACTAATATAACTCAGCATGAAATTTGTGATTACAAGTGCAATAGTATCATTAGGCACTTGCTTGCAGCTATTTGATTAACTTTTTCCTTACCAAGGCTTTTTAGTACCATTTGTAGTGTAGTTTTTTCCCCATCTTTTCCATATGTTTTTCCGTGTTTGATGTACCCACACACTTTATGCATCTTTTTTTCAGAATAAATTGGGCTTTTTATTTGAAACCATAAAAACATACAAGAAATAATAATTGTGAGTGCTAGTATGACTACGTAGACTTTTTCCTACTGCCACTGATGAACAATGAACCGTCCCCTGATGGATAGAGATCCCTTATGTATGCCAGTGATGCCACAATGACATCACTGAGCACACTTTTTTTCATTTTAATTATATTTCATGAAAAATAAAAATGAAATATCTTTTTTGCTTTGTTGGAAGAGGGAAAAATGTTGTTTCTCTTTCTCTTCCCTCCGATCTCCCTTGCACTGATCACAGTGTGATCAGCGAGCAGGGTTCCATATACTTGCATTGCTCATTGCAATCCGTGCAATCAGCCAGCAATCGGAGAACCTAGCAGGATCTAGACAGACCCTGCTGAGTCTCTCCTGTCCTTCAGGAACCATGCAGTGGGTGTTAGCAGTGACGCCTACCTTGATGAGGCGATTGGGCATTCCGTATAAATTGGTGTACCAGTGTTCGCCCCTGAGAGCTGATACACGCAATCAGTCGACAGGAAGCCAGCAATGCTTCTTGTCAATAGACAGCCTGATCTCCTTTTGCAGCCACAGTGAGATGTCCTTACTGCTGCGAAAAAACGCAGGACGCACAGGTACATCCTAAAGACGTACCTGTACTTCCATAGGATAAGGAAAGGGTTAAAGTCATAACACAAATGTAACCAAATGTAACTAAAAAGTCTACTAGACTATTGGCCAGGATTTGCAGTGTTACTGCATCCCGTGACTTTTGGAAGTGGGTTACTATGGATACAAAGCCACATTTTTGGGCATACTCGGTTTTCAATGATTACAGGGAGGTATAATAATCGTATTTATGATTTCCAAGACAATACACTTAAAAGTCCAGTCATACGCATCTAATTGTAGAACAAAACACAATTCCATTAATCTGCAAGCTTCATGCTCTGTGATGCGCCCCTTAAAGAACATGCAGCACTGTAATTAAATGAGTAACAGCTTTGTTCTTTTACATGACTTCAATTGATCTGCTCCTTGGCTTGATCTGTTGTGCACAAAGTAAGGAATCATTTGAATACCTGGGAACATCCTGAGGCTTGTTTCCCTGTGGCTCTTCTTTTCCTGCTTCCTATGAAGCGGGGGGACAAGAGCAGGGCCGGCCGAAGACGTAACGCCGCCTGGGGCGAAGTTTAAAAT
>VKOC01029230.1:0-13925 GCA_009364415.1 Spea multiplicata
GACGCCCCCCACCGCCCTGTGTATTACCCCTCCCCACATACCCCCTGTTTAAATTGATTTTGTGATGCCAAAACCCAGGCACCCCCCCCTTTTGTATTATTTATTTTTTAATGATGTCCCAAGCCAATCCCCCCTTCCTTGAATATGGGTCTGCTTTCCTTTAACCTCCTTTTGTTTGATAATACCCTTTTGTATTTTTTTCCTGCTCTCCTCCAACGTATCGATCCTCTCCCTGTCACAAGGAACGCTTGACAGCCCTTAAGCAGCTGAAAGCGGCTGTCGTGTGGCAATCAGGCCGCCTCCGCCGGCCGCCTAATGAAATCAGCTCTTCGTCCCACCCCTTTTAAGACGCACGGCGGCCGCTTTGAATGTTGGTCCCATGGAATGACTGGCCCACCGGGAAATTTCCCAGTATCTCCGTGGGCAAGTCCGTCCGTGCTTATATGTAACATAGGTGGTGAAATAGCTTCTTTATTTTGGACTGCTTATATATAAGGCATTCCAAAGAATTGGACAATCCAGCCAGAGGTGCTACACAAGTTGAGCCAGGGACAGACCCCAGGCTGGCTTAATGATTAGTATGCCTCCCAAGCAGGACTCCAATGCATAAGGAAAAGAGAAGCCAAAACCAGAAAGGAGGAGTCAACCAGGAATCTGGTGTTTTTACGTCTTTAACCATTTTTCTCCCACACTCTCCTCACTGTCTCAGCCAAGACCATAGCCCCCACCTGTGACACATGCTCTCCCAGCCATATGTGTAGACCATGGAACCAAGTTAACTTCCAGTTAACAGTATTTGCATTATAATTTGTCATTATTAAGTTATGTTTTCATGTATATTGAATGTAAAATTCAGAACGCAGAGATAAAACGGTTCTCATTAGGTACATATCTGGCATGTTTCTGTTTGTGCCAATAGGCCCCTTTCCAGTAATCAGTTTGATGGTTGCAACAGTTGTGCTAAGGATGGCTCCAGATGAAAACTTTATAGTAGCCAACTCTACTGGACTGAATGGATCTGTGATAGATACGGAAGCCAGAGATGCAGCCAGAGTCCTGGTTTCAGGAACACTCAGCTTTCTTATTGGAATCATACAAGTAATTAAGCCTTTTAGTGTAACATAGTCATACAATGATAGGGATGAAATCTCTATGGTTATAAATGTCTTTACCAGGCATGTTGTTCTGTGGGGAATAGTTATCAAGGATTATTTTGACAAGGATTTTCATAATTAGGCTCAATAGAATAAAACATGATAAAAGATTTTGATTTTGTTTAATTAAAACACTTAACTGATTAATACGATGTATGCACAAAGCTTTGTTATTTTTGTACCATGGGAGTTCACAGACAGTTTTTGAGGTGGCACGTTGATCTTGACTTTGCCCCCCAGCCCCAGAAAATGCTCTGCAGAGAATCTCTCATGCGTTTTAGAAATGTGTTTGGATACTATGGGCAATTATACCATCGGCATTCCACACTAATTATGGAGAAATGAAGAATGAAGAAATGTTTACTTTTAAATCTAGCTTTAGGGTACCCACCTTGTCTTTTCTTTATATGTCTGTATAGTATTGTGGGTAAGGTATAAAATATCTCATCAGTTAAAAAATGTTTTGTGTTAATTAGTGGTGTGAACTAAGTCATGATATGTTCAGCTAAGTTCAGCAGCTCCCTGTAGGTTTTGGGTTTAGAAGGTTCCAGGCGAACATCCCGGTATAAAAACCGAGCCCTTGTAAGCCAAACCTAGCCAATGCCAGCCATGAGCCACTGAAAAAACCATAAAACTATTCTATGTTAACTTGCTTCTCTTTGTTGAAAAAAAATTAAAACCCTTTCTCTGTTCTTCTGTCCAGTTGGTGCTCGGAGCTCTTCAGTTTGGCTTCATTGTCAGATATTTGGCAGATCCTCTGGTTCGAGGCTTTACCACAGCTGCAGCTTTTCAAGTTGTAGTCTCACAGATTATATTGATGCTCAATGTTCCTGCGGGAAATCACTCTGGAGTATTCTCTGTAATATATGTATGTATCTGTTCAGTATAACTTAGGTTAAAAAAAGGAATGATGGATGATAAGGCATGGTGAGATATTTTAAAGAGGCATTGCTGCATTTATACAAATAAATATAAATATCATCCTAACTAAATTGGTGAAAAGAGACTGGTCACAGGTGTTATACAATGGCTCTTACATAAAATTGCAAAAAAGATAGTAGCCAAGTGAACTTGGAGTGCAGCAAGGACAATAGGCGGTCCCTAAACCCATTGAAAACATTGCATTTTGAGCCCGTACATGTATGGGCTTTGTCATTAAGGGGTTAATTAAATAAATTAAGAGCAGAAGTGGCAAGACCACAAACGTTTCCAGGAGTGTACCCCTTTATCAGAGACATTGTACATTGATGTTTGTGGTCTTTTACCTCTGCTCCTGATTTATTGAATTAAATGTAGTTTCACTGAACACTTGCTATTTATCAATGGGCATCATTTTTTTTTTTAAACTTGCAATATTTTCTTCATTAAGAGGGGTTGACCATTGCCAACAGCTGCACTGGACTTTCATCTCTTAATAATTGAGTACTTGGGTTACTCCCTTTGTTATTTTCTATTTCATAAAACTGCACAATAAGATGATTTTGTATAGAATTTCATTTCCCTAAAGAGTGACAGTGATTAATGCCGCAGAGAGGAACAGAAGACATTTGATGTTTTACATGAGTGTTTGCATTAAACCAAGATGTGTATGCTTGAGATATTACGGTGAAACCAGACAAGGCTGACAACAAAATATTTATGACAAAGAATCAGAACCATGTCAAACCATAGAGATTTAGCTATACTACTAGCTATTGTTGCTCATGTGGCTACATCTGATACTTCTACATTGCTAGGAAAGCCAGAAGTATATTTTGTGCAACATTTGGTTTATAAATATAATATATTATGTAGAAAATGTGAGACACAGAAGAAAATATGTGTTTGAAAAACAGTTGTATTAGTAATGCTGTTTGGTAAATGTCCACCGATGACACAAAAAGGGGGAGAAATACATTCTTTGAAACACACATGCAGTGAGAGAGCAAAGAAATACACATAGAAACTCACACACACAGACACAGACACAGACACAGATATGCAAACAAAACTTGTTTCACTTAAATTAAATATTCCCAAAAAGCTTATAAATAAAGCATAGTTAACATAGCGGGAAAATGTATTTGATTAAAGTACTTATGGGATGGATTTGGGCATTCAACAGTACTCAGAATTATGTGTCTATTAGCAGAATAGGATGAGCAGCACATTTAATCACATTGTTTATTATCATAATATATACATGAATATTTTTTTTCGTTACATTTCTGTGTAATAATTACTTTAATCTTTTATGTTTAGAAAATTGTTGATATTTTTTCGAACATTGCAAAGACCAACTTTGCTGACCTTATAGCTGGAATTTTGACATTAGTCATCTGTGTGGTGGTGAAAGAATTAAATGAACGATACAAAAATATTCTCCGTGTTCCCATTCCAATAGAAGTCATTGTGGTAAGACGATTACAAAACATAATTAAAACATAATAAGCTACATCATTAATATGGTCTAAATCAATAAACCCATAATAATATATACTATTTATATTTTTCACAAAATTAACTATAGAGATGCCTCAGATTCCAGGACCCGGGGTAAGACGTCCAATGTAAACCTTGCAGGATGACCTACAAGTAGAGACACTTTAGGAAAGCCTTGAGATTTGAGGATATATCAGTTAGCTTATCAGTCCCAAAGAAAGCAGATGGGATACAACTTCCAAAGGGTGAACTGCTTTATTGCATTTTCTTTCCACGCACGCGACAGGATAAGCATAAGTAAGGGAACTATTCGGGGAGTGATTCGATAACAATGTTGCTATTGAACTTAAAGTACTTGATAGCCTAACAATGATAAATCTGGCATTAATTAAATTGGAGTACTTTAGCAACCTGATGGTAAATGGTATAATTACATAGATTAACATGCCATGTAAACTTGTCTATGTTGTAAACAATATTAACCATTTTATACCACAAACGTATTTGTTTATTCAAAGGCAATAATTGCAACAGGAATTTCCTACGGGGCAAATCTGAAAGAAACATATGACGTAGCCATTGTACAGACAATTCCTAGCGGGTAAGTACAGTCCTGACAAATGTCACTAGTTTTACTTCACATTTGTAGAAAATTGCAGCATGTATCCAACAGGCACACTAAAACTTTGGATCAGCCGCATGAGCAGTACTTATGGTAAGCTGGAAGCGCAAAATGCGCTGTGCCTGATGGTCAATCCAAATCTGGTATCAATCATATCAATATCTATGTTGTATTTCTGTTAGCTGCATCTGGTAACAGTGAAAAAAAACACCGGCCTGTGATGGTTATAGCAGAAATAAAAATACTGTAGCTCAATTGGAGGTTTGACAGTGAGGGCCAGGCATTAGTTAAGTGAGAGAGACACATTTGAATTAACAGTCCAAATGCTCAGGACAGGCAGCAAAAATTCAGACATAGTCAAGAATCCAAGAACTGCAAATCCACAGTGTAGGACAGCAAGGAGAAGAGACACTGGAGACAATGTCTTAAAACATGCCTTAAAACTTAAGGAGCAGAAGGATGCACTTACCACCTTATAACGCATAACCTGAAGTAGAAAATTCTCAGGATTTTTGGGGCTTTGTACAAATTCCCGAATTTAACAAAATTCAGTAAATTTCCAATTCCAAGTCTAATAGATAGACTCCCCAGTCTGAAAAATGGGTCAATTGGGAGGTATGGCATCATACTTGCTTTTACCCACTGCTTTAGTATACTGTCTTTTTGAATAATAACTTCAAAATGTTTGTAATTGTTTTGGTTATATTATATAGCGCATTTTTGTGACAGCCTAACCAATATAGCTTTACAGCTGGCAACTTATGGCTATTGATCCATGTAGTGACACATATCCGTGTAGTGACACATATCCGTGTAGTGACACATACAGTAATTTCCTGTGCCATGGTAACTTCTGGTTAGAACTAGCATTGAACCTGTACCGTTCCAGTTTTAAGTCCCGGTAATGTACCTTTTTTCCCCGTATCTTTGTGTTCCCTAGTATTTTGATTTCTACCCTGCATTTACTCAGTTATTTCAATTACTGTTTTGCCTTTGCATGTTATATCTGCCTGTTTGCTATCACGTTGCACAGTAAACTTATACACACTGTTTTGTTTATTACAGGTTTATACCACCCATGACTCCGGATATGAGCATGGCTCCACAAATGATTGGTTCAGCACTCTCTATTGGAATAATAGCATATATTGTAGCAGTGTCTTTAGGGAAAGTATATGCCATAAAATATAACTATGTGATTGATGGGAATCAGGTACAGCATCTCTTGTCACATTTTTAACACTAGGAGTTATGCATAAAACGTTTGTGCAAAGTTTAGAAGTTGATGTATAATTATAGCAATCAATGGAATGCTCTCACTGACTAGACTACAAACGTGCTTGTAATGAAGATAAGATCACTTAAAACAGAATCCCTGTTGTGCAATTATTTGCAACACCCCTGGGTCCGAGTACTATGACCTGTATAAGCAGGGCCAGACTGACCATCTGATACAATGAGCAAATGCCAGTTGGGCTGCTGGTCATCAGCCCCATACTTACCCAATCTGCCACTCCAGTGCAGTGTGAGCATTAAACCGTAGCACCTGGAAGCACATATCTAGCTCTTGGCTGAACCCATCAGGTGGCCATTGGACTTAAAGTGGCAGGACCGCCTCATGCTCGCTAGCCCGGTCCTGTGTATAAGACTTAATTGTTAATGGTGGTGTGTAATTAATTTCCTGGCTTATCTCCATAATTTGATTGTGAATTCTAGGCTGTAACCGCTAAAAACCGCTAAAAAAAATACCTATTTTGGAATCACAGCATTTTTACGTGTACATTCTGTATCATAAAATGTAAACAATAAAATGCACCCTAGAAAGCTGAAACACCCCACTCATGTATAGAGAGCTGAAAACAAAGTAAATGAGAGGGAAATGTGACTTAACTAACTTTGAAAGCTTCTTTTATCTCATTGGAGGCACAGTGGTGTGCTTTAATCTGATAATATGACAATGTTTTAACATAGAATCAGTGGACTCTGGGCTGTGTTTAAGATATATGCATAGCAAATATCTACATTGATCTGAACATTAGCAATAATTCTGTTGACTCAGGAGTTTAATCACTTACTAGAGAATATCATTTCAGCCTGAATGTTCTTGAAAATCTTTGACAAGTCATTGATTCAAGAACCTGATATTAGGCATCCAACATTAATATATTGTTTTTTTATGAACAGGAGTTTATTGCATTTGGGATGAGTAATATGCTTGGTGGTGCATTTTCTTGTGTTTGTGCCACCACTGCACTGTCACGTACTGCTGTCCAAGAAAGTACCGGTGGGAAAACCCAGGTGAGATGACATTAATAATGTTGCAGGGGTATTAAAAGGGTCAACAAATAAGGTCCTGTTATTGTCAGTATGACACAAATACATTACACATCAGCATGCCCAATGTTCCTGGAAGCCTGGACATTATGTGACTAATTTATCTTATAATGGATTGCCACAAAATATGCAGGTCTTACAAAATCATTTTAAAATAGAAAGAATTATTTAATTGTAAAAAAAATGTTATTACTCTTTTCATTTCCAGATTGCTGGTTTGATTTCAGCTATAACCATCATGATTGCAATGTTGTCAATTGGCACATACCTTGAACCCCTACAAAAGGTACATGTCAGCTTGGTCAGAATGATAGCTGTCATAAGGTTACCATTTATTTAGACCAACAAAATAAAATAATAATAACATTGAGAGTTGTTGGATTCAGTTAAGTTTTTATCTTAAATATGTCAGTTTCCTGAGTACATTACATACCTGAAAGTAGTTCTAAATTGAGTCAGCCATACTTAATTTGGGATGGTTGGGGTGTATATGAAATTGAGCCCTAAATGTGAAGATATTTTGGAGCCAGTAAGATTCTTATCTGTCTATCTAATCTGCATTTTCATCACAGTCCGTTCTGGCTGGTATACTCATTGCCAATTTAAAGGGAATGTTCTTGCAAGTGTTGGATGTTCCTCGTCTGTGGAAGCTGAATAAGTGGGATTTAGTAAGTTTTGGTCTTTCTGTATTTATAGATTGTCCTTTTTGCTGGGGTATAATAATATGCCTTTAAATACAGAGTTTGGTTGAAGTAAAGTAAGAACATAAAATATTGTATGCAAAATAATGTTTACTCTGTTTATTTTCAAATAATTGCCAGTGATTTGCTTCATTGCCACAGCTTTTGTAGAAACAAGATTAAATAGTAGTGTGTATTATTCAATACATACATAACTGTGGCAGCAAAGAAGACATTTTTCAGGGAACATCACATTTGATGTTTGTTTAAGCAACGGCACACGGTAATTTAATGAATTTAAAAAAAAATCACAACACTATTAGACTGGCACAAAAAGTCTTGGGTCTGTATATTTGTTACACAGGTAAACAAGATACCTAATGCCTTTATCTTGTCACAAGCAGCATGACCACCTATTAGCCCATGCCTGTGAATGGGAAGCATAACCTGTTAAATCTATGCACACACACTAGAACAGGGTTCTTCGAAGTTAGGTTCTGAACCAGACAATAGATGTGAGTCTTTGGGTTCTGCTAGGGTTCTCACTCTTACTGTACTAAGCACTGCACTGTACCATAGCATTTACTAAATTAATAACAATGTCTGATGTAATAAAATATAAAAAGTAGATTCCTCTGATGTATTACTTCTTCCAAATAACAGAAAGTTGAAAGAACACTGTGCTAGAAGGTAGAGAAAAGTGATAGAAGTTGTGGTGGTCTGCAAATGTATTAACAGTAATTATATACACTCACTGGCCACTTTATTTGGTACACCTGTTCCATTGCTTGTTAACACCAATAGCTTATCAGCCAATCCCATGGCAGAAACTCAATGCAGTTAGGCATGTAGACGTGGTCAAGACAACTTTCTGAAGTTCAAACCGAGCATCAGAATGGGGAAGAATGGGGATTTAAGTGACTTTGAACGTGGCATGGTTGTTGGTGCCAGATGGGCTGGTCTGAGTATTTCAGAAACTGGTGATCTACTGGGATTTTCATGCACAACCATCTCTAGGGTTTAGAGAGAATGGTCGAGAAAATGTCCAGCGAGCGGTAGTTGTGTGGAAGAAAATGCCTTGTTGATGTCAGAGGTCAGAGGAGAATGGGCAGACTGGTTCGAGATGACAGAAAGGCAACAGTAATTCAAATAACCACTCGTTACAACCAAGGTATGCAGAATACCATCTCTGAATGCACAACAGGTCGAACCTTAAAGCAGATGGGCTACAGCAGCAGAAGACCACACCAGGTGACACTCCTGTCAGCTAAAACAGGAAACTGAGGCTACAATACGCACAGGCTTACCAAAATTGGACCATGGAAGACTGGAATAACATTGCCTGTTGTGATGAGTCTCAATTACAGCTGCCACATTCAGATGGCAGGGTCAGACTTTGGCGTAAACAACATGAAAGCATGGATCCATCCTGCCTTTTATCAACGGTTCAGGCTGGTGGTGGTGTAATAGTGTGGGGGACATTTTCTTGGCACACTTTGGGCCCCTTAGTACCAACTGAGCATCGTTTAAATGCGACAGCCTTCCTGAGTGTTGTTGCTGACCATGTCCATCCCTTTATGACTACAGTGTACCCAACTTCTGATGGCTACTTCCAGCAGGATAATGCACCATGTCACAAAGCTCACATCATATCAAACTGGTTTCGTGAGCATGATAATGAGTTCACTGTACTCCAATGGCCTCCAGTCACCAGATCTCAATCCAGTAGAGCACCTTTGGGATGTGGTGGAATGGGAGATTCGCATCATGCAAATCTGCAGCAACTGCGTGATGCCATAATGTCCATATGGACCAAAATCTCAGAGGAATGTTTCCAGCACCTTCTAGAAAGTATGCCACGAAGAATGGAGGCATTTCTGAAGGCAAAAGGTGGTCCATCCCGGTACTAGCAAGGTGTACCTAATAAAGTGGCCAGTAAGTGTATATCATAATGAACCTTTACAGAACTAAATACAGTAATATTCATATAAATTGCTGTACATTAAGAACCTTTATTGCAATATTTTACTTTAACAGCATGAAATAATTGTCAGACTAGATGGGCCGAATGGTTTAAGCTACTAATTATTACATCGATAAATTTATAACTTTATCTCAAGTTGTCTTTCACTTTTCATTCTAGGCTATATGGGTTTTCTCATGCGCAGCATCTTTCCTTCTGGATCTTGATTTAGGATTGCCCATAAGTTTAGCTTTTGGATTGTTCACTGTTCTTTTACGTATTCAGTTGTAAGTATAACGTGCTTTCTGTATGATATAGCCTTACATATTATTTTTTTCCTGTCAGGCTACTTATGAGAGAGAGATTGGTATCATGAAATATCTATGCATAGTACCATTCTAAACTACCTTCTCTGCTGTCTACTTTAGTGTCCCTGTCTCATTTTTTGCAGCTCCCTTCATCTCTTGCCTCTTCTTTCTTTTGTGTTCTTGCATTGGCCGCTTCTCCCTGCTATCTGCTCCATAATCCAGGCATCTTGGATCTGTTCCACAAAAAGGGCAAATTCTTTATGCACACCCTCTTCCTCAATTAGAGGACTGGGGAGATTGGTGGAAAGGTGTGTGCGCCATGATCCTGCCCATCGGCGTTTGTACACCAAGACGTCAGAATAATACCGGCACGTTTGCAGAGAAAGGGAGGTACAGAAACGCTTGTGTTTCTCTGCAAATATTCTGGCCTTTTGGTGTACTTAGGCAAAAAGGAGGAGCCACGGCGCACCATAATGGGACAGTCTCTCCCCTTTTCCTCCAATTGGGAAAGAGGGTGTGTGGAGGCTACGCCCTTTTGCAAATCTGCTCCAGGAGGCCTAGTTGATAAAGTTGATAATGAGGAGATACAGACAAAGAAAGAAGCTAGAAGAACAAGATGCAAGCTAAATAAGAGTATGAGAGAGAGAGTGTAAGCAATGAAAATTAGGAGCTTCTTCGTGTTTTTTTGGGGGGTCCCTCCTCATTTTTGGACATTAATACGAATTAACAAAATTGGCAAATTTTTACTTATGTCACTTAAAAGGAGTGTTTACTATCCCTGTAGTCCCCTAAACAATGTAAACAATATTAAGTATTTTGAGTATTTTTAATGTGCACTCTTCAAAAGAAGAAAAATAATACGAAAAGCACTTATTTTATAGAGAATCTTTGTGGTCTGGTGATTCTCACCACAGATTGGCTGCTTGACACAGCCAATTAACTGCAGAAAAGCTCTACTGAAATCACATGAGCTCAGCTGGAGCTAACGTTAAATATAACCGAAATAGGTAAAATTGTGAAACTTCTACTGAAACTATCTACTGATGCACCCAAGCCTCCATGATTTTTGAGGTAAATACACATCTTAGCGTCAAAGTTGTTCTTTAGGTTCAGGTTATGGATGAACATGGCAATCTATACTGGATTTCTGGTTTGGCATTAGAAGGGAGAGAGTGGGGTAAGTTGCAAACCATGGAGTTTGAGCAAGTAGGTAGGACTATTTGCTCAAACCTTTTAGTATTTGTTGCATTTTAAGTGTTTTAAGTGACATGCCATTTATTTTTTATTACATATAAGAAAAATCTAGTCTATGCAAGAACACTAAAGTAGTAAACTAGTTTAAGTCTCACTTCTTAAACATATCTCAATGTGTGTCTGTTGGCAGCAGTGGTATCCCTCTGTAGCATGTTACTTGCAGAGTTCCTCAGAGTACCTTTCTTGTGTCCCTTCTCTTCACTGACCCACCTTCAGTCTGCAATGCTTCCACCATTGTTGTGATACCCTGTTTCCCCGATAGTAAGACACCCCCGATTGTAAGACGTATCGGGAGTTTCAGAGGGGTCAGCTAATATAAGCCGTACCCCGAAAGTAAGACATATGTCTTACTTTCGGGGAAACACGGGGGATTTGCCTCCAGTGACGTGCGGTACAAAGAGTGGGGCTGGGGGTGCCAGGCCAGTGCCCTCCCCCTCCGACTGAAAAGACGGCGCCGTTTTGATCAGTCTGCCGACAGGTGTCACTGGCTCTGTGTCCTCCCGGAAAAAGGTCAGTGCTGGTCATACAGAGAGAGACCAAGGAGGGGGAGGGGGGTGTGAAGAGATTCTCTGCAGCTCTTATTGTAACCGCAAGATGCAGCTGAGGAGGACTACAAGTCCCAACATACCGGGCTGTGTGGGCTTACAGTTCTCCTCTGCTGTTAATAAATGTTAATTTTATGGTTAAAACAAAAAATTCGACAATTTTTTCCCAATATAAGACATACCCCGAAAGTAAGACATAGTGGGGCTTTTAGGGATAAAAAGAAAGTAAGACACTGTCTTACTTTCGGGGAAACACGGTAGCTCTTGAATCCAGACATACCCTTCACCTTTCTTGCCCAGTGTTAAACCACACCAATGGAAAGCTGCAGTATTCACAGCCCAGCTCACCAATACCGCTTACAACCTCTGGTCCACTTCCAGCAATGTACTTATGGTTCCACATTATAAGAAGGAAGCGGATAAGACACTCTCGTACAGAGCTCCTCAAATGTGAAATAACACTTCCAGAAATTTTCCTCCTTTCGAATGTCTGCCTCTTTATATTTAGCATCATTTTCAGTTTATTGGTTTGTAAATATTCGCTTACACTTGTAACATTTGTAACTATGCTGCTGTATTTGTAGGTGCTCTCCATGATATACTTGAAAACAAGAGAAATCTCAGTATTCTTCCCGGTACAACATGTCCTCAATAAATAGAAAATACTGTGTTTTCCTATTTGATTTTTTGCAGTCCATCCTGCAGTTCCCTTGGCAATGTTCCTGGCACAGATCTCTATAAAGATCTGAAGAAATACAAAACCGTGCGTATGCAAAATGTTTATTTACTTTATAACCTATTATTAAAGCTCAATGCATATTTCATGTAATGGCACAAAGATAAACAGAGTCTTCTATCTACTCCAGGAAAAACATATCATCAAATTCATATTTCACTTTGTATAGAGGTATATGCGAATATCTTTTAACAATAGGCTGTACAGAACTGAAAAAGACATGTCACTAGTAAATCTAAAACAGAACTGCTAACAAATGCTTAAACTGAACAGTAAAAATTAACCAAAAGAGAGATTTAAATAAAAACAGTGTTTAATTTGGCTACAAGACGACAAGAGGAGGCTACTAAGCTCTGTGTTATCACTTGAGGTAAACTGAAAAGCACCTCTAGCCATCCTCTGAAACTGTAAGAAATTAATCTTAGTGAGCCCTTAGACTTCCGTGATATTATTATGTCGATAACATGACAGATAAAGGAAGTCTACTTTAGACTACTTTAGATATCTAAATGCTTGGACACCGGCAATCCCAAAGACTGTTTCGCTAAATACAAGATAGCCTAGTTAAGCACAATTTATATCTACAATGGAATCTTTTACTTGTTGCTTTTAGGTGTAAGAACTAATAAAGTTGAGTTTTGTATTAACCAGGGATATTTCTTTTGTATTTCTACACAGCTTATGAATAAAAAGTATTCATGATCCCAAAAGCTGTCCTTTACTCTGATCCTTTGACTTTAAAAGTTATTTTAACCACTGTCCTTCTTTTACAGGCAGTGGAACCCAGTGGAATTAAAATTATTCGATTTTCCAGTAGTATTTTCTATGGCAATGTTGAAAGCTTCAAAAATGGAATAAGGTCTTTGGTGGGTGTATATATATATATGTTTATTCAATTCAGAGGTGTCTATGATAAAAAAATTATAATTTTCACGTAAGTGAACTCATCCTGATGCTCATATTCCAAGTTTTAACCAGGCCTTTTAATTAGGTGACATATGAATAAAACCAATAGATAAGCTTACTAGATGTAACAGGTATTGTACAGTTTACGTTTTAATACAATTTAAAAAACATTATTGGGATTATAAGGTTAAACAAATCGCCAGCTGAAATAATGCATACATCTTTAGGAGTTCAGCAAGGGACCAATGAGCAAATTTTAACCCCTTTGTGACAAAGGCTGATTTTACTTTTTGTACCCTTCGTGACAATGGCCTTTTTAACATTTCTGCGCTGCTTGTGTTTAGCTATAATTTTCTTCTTTCCCGTTTACTGAACTCACACACATTAGATATTGTTTTAGATATGCTTTCTTTGAATTACATTGTTTTGATTGTATCATATTATTTACTATTAAAAAAATTATAATAATATGGTGAAAAATTTAGAAAAAATGACTGTTTCTAACTTTTAGTTGAAAAATCTTTTACTCCTCTATAAAAGGTAATGAAAAACCTGCTAAATAGATTCTACTATTTGTCCTGAGTTTAGAAATACCCAATGTTTTTATGTTTTTTTGCTTTTTTCTACCCATTATGGGGCAATAAGTACAGGTAGCGTTTTGCTATTTCAAAGCCATTTTCTCCAAATCTGGTAATTCTTCCCCCCATGTGCCATTTCGGGTATCTTTGAACCCGGCCAATGCAATTTACCCCATCAAGTCATATATTTTTGAAAACTAGACAGCCCAGGGTATTCCAAATGCTAGTATTTTAACTCTTTCCATGCACCATATCTACCACCAGTCTTTGTCAAACTTTGTGGTAGTCATTTTTGCATTTGTTTTGTCACACACATTTTACTTCAGGTATGAATTAAAATGTTCTTGTTTATGTCACAAAACACCCCAATATGTGTTCATCAACATCTCCTGAGCGCAGCGATACCCCACATGAATGATTTTGC
>VKOC01029236.1:0-14888 GCA_009364415.1 Spea multiplicata
GACACCCCAGAGTTTCTCAAATGCTAGTATTTAAAAAAAATCCATGCACTAATTCTACCACCAGGCTTTGTCAAAGTTTGTGATTTTACTTTTATTATTTTAGGTTTCTGATATTGTATTTTTTATTTTTGTTACATTTCTTTTTATTTGTCACTGACAAACATCACCCCGCAAACACGCAGCAGTCAAATAATGTGACACCAGATGTGCCTAGCCATCTTAAGGAGGTGACTCCTTTTCCATAATGAGGGGAACCCTTAAAGCAGCTGCTGAGGCCCTCTCTCCCCACTACTGCCTCCCCTATATCACCACTGTTGTTAGAACTGTAATGCCCTACCTTTACCAGTCTTGTGTGTCATTGTTGAAGAATGACCTGTCCCAGGCAGCTGGACCCACAATCAAACTAGGGCTGCAACTAACGATTATTTTCATAATTGATTAGTTGGCCGATTAATCGATTAATCAGATAAAAAACAAAAAATGCTAATTTTCCATTTATTTAAAATAAAAACATATAATTTACATTAAGATGTGTCATTAACACTTATTTATTATTTCTATCACAATGGCATTTCTCTATTCACATTCTTATTTTACTGACATAATAATTAAAGCTATATTTTAAAAAAGGTACAAGAACCCAAAACACATTATTTCCCAAACTTTTTTTTAAGTTTTAATCCCAAAAAAGTTTTACTGGTAAATATTTATTCATGTAAACTATTTTTTCATATTTAATAAAACCTATGCGAAAAAATGCCTCTTGCTGCTGGGCACTTTCACCGCAGGAGAAGGCACGTATACTGGGATCTCCGCGTCATGTTCTCTGAATAGAACACTTAGGTGTCCAGCCCATTGGACAGAGTTGAATAGGCATTAATGGGGAATGTCCTAAAGCCAGTTAGGGCTTAAGCCTGAGCACTGCCACTTTGAGCCAGGTCATCCCCTTACTTACCTACCCTACACAACACATGCATGACTTCTTGGAACAAAATGGGTGTTTCCAGACAACAGATTACATGTGCAGGTTGAGGAGCTGATCTATAGGCTGATGAAAGGTCACATGCAAGCAATCATGGGCACCCCAGAGCAGGGTTTCATAAATTTGGTTTGGATCTAGGAGCAAGCTTTTTTTTTTTCTTCCCCAATTATATTTTTATTTCGCTGGCACATTTTAACACATTAACATCTTAGGCTCAGAAACACTAACACCATACCGTAACATGCACACTTACTAAAATTTACACACATGCTAACACTTTGGGATGTGTGGGAGAATTGCATCATGGATGTGCAGCCAACGAATCTAAAGCAACTGTGTGATGCCATATGTCCATGGAATGTTTCCAGCACCTTGTGGAAAGTATGACACAAAGAATGAAGGTAGTTCTGAAGGCAAAAGGGGGGTGCAACCCGGTACTAGCAAGGTGTACCTAATAAAGAGGCCAGTGAGTGTACATTTATATAGTCACATTAACACAATGGACACATACACACTGAATCTGGCACTAAAATACAGTAGACATACTGGCAATATACATTTACACACACAATGACTATTACTATACATAGAGCACACATACACACTGACAGTATGGTATACACATACACTGATTCCAACACTATACATTTACACACACTACAGTATACATACACATACTGACTGGCACTATAGTACACACACACACACATCAGCCATACTGTTGCCTGTCTTCTTCCATCGTGAATCCAGCACTTTGCGGGTGCGTAGTGAGGCAAGTGCCGTGCACTACGCGACCCCGCTGGGAGCCTTAGGGGGCCCACTACACTACAACCCAACAGTTAAGTATATTGTGTCAAATTCATGATGGCAACTCTGCAAAACCCTGTGGTTTTTCTGGCAACCTGATGCCCAGGGTTTGTCAAGCCCTGCCCCAGAGAACACGCTAGCCACCCTCTGTGACCGTAAGGGCAAGTTGGCACTTGGAGGGACATGCTTGTCCGTATAGTGCATGAGATACAGCAGAAATGGGGCATGCTAAGCTAAAGAGAGAGGTAGAAGTTGGACATTCCCAGCAGCAGTGGCAGTAGTACCAGACACATGTCCAATTCTCAATCACGTACACTCATGCAGAGCAGCTGCACTAGATCCAACAGAGCATCAGCCATTTGGGAAGGGGCCCTTGATATCTTATTGGGTACTAGTACCTCCCATACCCCCGAAAGCCAGACTAGCTCCTCTCAAATGGTCAAAATCTTGAGGAACTGCCACTACCTCATTGTACTAACCCTTTAAGTTATTGGGACCAGAAAGCTGTTGTCTGACCAGGTCTTTCTTTACTAGACTTTGGCAAAATCTGTGATTCGTATGAATCCCCGAAAACAGGGCCATATCCTCACGAAGCTGAAGAAAAAGCAAAAAAAGCTATGAATTTTCATCTGAAATTTGCAGGCTCTTTCATTGACACTTATACTGCTTGAAGGGGGTACATGTGCCCCTCATCTGCTAGTGTCTGCCTGTCCAGGTCCAGTGCTCTGCTACCACTGCTGCTCCCCTTTTACAGCCCTAACTCTGGGCGATCAATTATTTTAATTTGTGTAACACTGGGGAAATTTGGTCCCGTCCAAGGGGCTGCATGTGCCTATTATTTACATAACTGGAAACTTTTGGGCTCTGGCTACCCGATGTCGGCGGGCAGTCGCAATGACGTCGACGGGTAGTCACAAGCCTAATAAATACACTTAAGTGTAATTGTAACCCAGAGAAGCCTTTATATATATATATATATATATATGGTAAATGAAACAAGAGTCATGTAGACAAATGTGACAGAATGAACATAGCACGACTTGTGTGTCCTAAGGTTTATCTGCTCTTTTCTTCTCCCCAACTGTACAAAGACAGAATCAGCTGACAAAAAACACAGGCTTAACAAAATGTGAGACATAAATTAATGGAAGTAAATTTATTGTATACAATACAAATCATCAGAACTGGATGCTCTTATTAGCATATAAAGCACATTACCAATAGACATTGCATAGGTTTATTGCGCTTTAAACTGCAAATGTATGGGGAAATCTGACAGATCAACTGTAAGATTACAGATCTATAAGAAAACAGAAGGCCATAGGATAAAATTGAAAAGAGCTAAATGTGCCACTTGAACCACCTGCAATTAAGTGCAATAGAAGGTAAAGTATAATGTGTAGAGAGACTTTTATGTTAAAAATATCCCAACATACTGCTATCCCAATGAGCAAATGCATACAGTATGTACACCTCAAGAAACTAAATAGAAAATATACTCACACTGTGCTTAAGTATACAATGAAGAACTTTAATATATTCAACGCCACCCAAGTGACAGTACACAGAAAAATATGTCTGCTATTTAAACTTAAGTTCCGTCTGTTTACTATGCTTATTAACTTTGTCCATTTCCCATTGCAAATGAATTATTTTTCTCTACATCATTTATTTTCAATCAATACAAAATTATTCTAGGCCATACATCTCATTTATTATTCCATCTACACCAATAGCTTATTACCGTTTAATACCAGGACTCATAAAATATGGTACCATTCTTGGCTAGAACCATCTCAGTCCAGAAATCAAAAATCTCTCCTAGAGTTACTCTCTCATTTGACCTGCAAAAATCCTTTATTTTACCACTTTGTTTTTTCCTAAACAGACTTAATCTAGCTTCTTCTTAAAATTTACTTATCAACTATATAGTTTATTGCTTCTGCTGCAAGTACCCACTAGAGTAAACACAGTTACACGGTACACCCTAACCTATTTATGTTCCGTTAGGTTCCTGATACAGGTAAAACGAAAGAGACTATAAATGATAACTGGATGTTGTATATGTATACCATGCTTCACACGCAGTATGATACTATGGTCAGTGAAATATGTATTTTTTATTATTCTACGATACCCACATCAGCCATCGAAGACTACCTTTATAATCTACCGTACTGTATATTTCTTACCTACCATCTTTTCAAAATCTTTATATGACCCCAAAAGATTTTTTTCATAACACCTCATATTTTCCAACAATGCATACAATTCCATAAGCCCCTCCCATGAAACCAAATCGCCTAAACCCTTAACGCCCGCCCCAATAAAGCTGGTCCGTATATACGCTAGCACGTCTGTTCCATAACCACACCCACAACCAGCTCTCTGAATCTGCCTTGGTAATGAAACGAAGCTGACACCACCCATTGCCGCTCCAATTGCTTCTCCCATAACATTAGTCATTATCTGTTGAAAGACAATGCATTCACGTATCTGTTACTCTAACAACCACAAATAACATGCATTGTGTATTATTTCACATCCTCTCATCCTTTTCTGCCATCAGTAAAGATTTACAACCCAAATTCCGTAGAACCTTAATTTCATCTATTCCACAGTCCCTACAGCATCTCTTTCTCAAATATGTGTCCCTCCATCATGTACATCTTACCTCTGTGCATAGCAGACTAGCAGGAAGGTTGCCAGCGTAGAGAGAATTGTTCCAATCCAGCTTTCTCTTCCCAGACTCAACATCTCCACCTGGACCATGGAGGAAGGGGAGGGGGGGGTATTAAATTTCCTGCACCCCTGTTAACAAAAAAAATGAAAGATCCAAATATTAAATGATAAAGGTAGATTATTTCTTGGTGATGAAATAATACAAAACGATGTTTCCCTCGTAGAAAATGAAAATAAATCATGTAACGAGTCCAAATATAAATCCCGTTTTTCTTTGTTACATCAATCCAGAAAAAAAAGATGGTCCAAAATTCAGATCCACAGGAGAAAGGTTCGTGTTTTTGTTCTTCGCCTTATAGAGTATGGTGCGTTTTCTTGGTCAGTCATCCATCCATCTGTAGGGTTTTCATGGCTCCTGAAAGGTAAGGTGAGGGTAGACGGGGGCTTGATTGGGTAAAAATTGGAACCGTTCACAGCTCCACCTTGCTACCCCTTTTTTGTAGCAGGAACAGACCAGGGTCGATGTGGTGCCCGTGCGACCCCTCCTCCCCTGGCTTCTCTTCTCTGTAGGAGGGCGATAAAAAAGAGAAATGATGAAAATTGTACAATAGTGGAGAAGGGCAAGCTTTAGCAAGAGGAGGAGGGATACTCCATTATATCTGCGGCAGCGGGATCTGAGTGCAGCACATTGCGAAGATGGGAGGGGGAGGGAAATCGAAGGTGGGAGGTGGTGAGAGAATCAAACGAGATAGAAGGAGACGAGATAGAAGGAGAGGGCTCGCTAGAAAACAGAGAGCGGGAGGGTAGGTAGAAAACAGGAAGAGGAGGGTGTCAGAATATCTTGGTGAAATGTAATTATTACGTCATTTGTGACAAATATTAACTCTTGCTCTAGGATCCTCTCCTCTGTCCGTGTTTATTAGCGATGTAGTGTATGGATAAAGGAGTAGGAAGAAGTCATGTTTAGAGGAGAGCTGCCCTAGGTACTGAACTGGTTTGTAAAGAAGTGGTTGGGAGACTTCCAGAATAACAATGGTGATTAACACGATTTAGCGTTAGCGTAATTAATATATAAATTGTTCCTAGCATTCATTAGCAGCAAACAAAATACACAAGGGTGTTCAATACATAAGCATAATCTCATTTAATGTATGGATATACAAGACAAAAGGATTGAGTCAGCAAAACATGTAATTCGTGGACATTTTAATTATAGCTGATCCTATAATAGATTACATATTTAATTGTTTTAAACTCTGTATTCTTCTTATCAGTTGACAGTGTGTCAATAATAGCAAAATACTTAATGCATCAGTTTCAGTGTACCCACACCATTTATATGTCACAACCTTTCTATAGCCTTGGATGAATTACCTGTTGCAGTTATGCATCAGTATGTATGGATACTGTCAGGGGCGTAACTAGACGCCTCAGGGCCCGGGTGCGAGAATATGTTAAGGGCCCCCGCACCCCCTCACCCCCCAAAAAAAACATGATTTTTACCCAACAATTTTTTTTCAACAAATTCAATTTACATATTGAATCATATCTGTAAAAAAATCAAAGAAAAAGGGGCGCATGTACAAAGGGCATAATCCAGGGGTGTCCAAGTTTTTTCTGCAGTGGGCCACTTCATCAGAATTGTATACCTGCGCGGGCCGCACTCATTTTTCACTGTGACAAAAAATATGGCCTTTAATAAAATATGCAGATTAAAATAAAGTAAAATGACACAAAACCTTTACTCTTCCTCTCACTGATTTCTGGGCCTAGAAAGTTTTGCGACTACAAATTCAGGATTCCCTAGATTTATTCTAGGGATGAACTAAAATGAAAATTCTGGACCAAAACATTCAGGGTTCACTTAGCCAAAACCGAAAATGACCCCCACCTTTAAAAATAATAATAAAAACTCAAATTTTTAATAAAAGTAGGTAACACACAATTGGACAAAATTAGCAATATGACTTGGCATGATAGGAGTGTGATTGCTAACAGCAATCACACTCCTATCATGCCAAGTCAGCCAGTACATGGTGAAACCTGGCCAGCTGCCCCCCTTGTGTAGTGATGCTGCCAGCAGTATGGGGTCTGCACTTACAGCCACCCTGTACCAGCATGTACTGGCTGACTTGGCATGATAGGAGTGTAATTGCTAACAGCAATCACAGTCCCATAATGCCTAGGTTCCAGCACTTACACATCCATGCCATCACACACACTCATTCATTCATATAACCATTCATTCACAGATTCACTCCCTCAATCACACACACTCATTCAAACACCCTCCCCACCCCCTTACCTGCACTGCAGCTCCTCGATGCCGCTCACAGACTTCAGCAGGGGGCGCGGCCTCCCCCTGCCTTCTCTGCTAAAGCACAGAGGAAGTAGGATGTCACGTGAACTCCGCTTCCTCTGTGCAGTCCAGAAGACCCTCCCACAAGTAAGTAGCAGGGCTTGAGGTGCGGCTCGCGTAAGATCGGTTGCCCTGGCTGCCGATCTTACGCGGGCCGTACCTCTCGTCCCTGCCTTATTTAAAAAAAAAAAAACGGAAAAAAGATTTCGGGCGGCCCCTTGGCTTGGGCCCCCTGCCGCCGGGGCCCGGTCGCAGTCGCGACCCCTGCGACCCCGGTAGTTCCGCCACTGGATACTGTTCATCTTATAACCGAAAACAGGCTACGCTGGATTTTAATAATAAAGAATAGATGTGGTGCAGAGGTGGAAGTCATTCAATTGCTGTGACAGTCAATAATATTTTCTTGCTGATTGCTTTTTTAACACCTTATACCAAAATTGCTCTTTATTACTTTAGGCTATAACATACAGCAGTATATATATATATTGTGGGCTGAAACAACCCCCTCTCCCTCATTTACCAAGGAGAACAAATGATAATATGCCTTAACGCTCTCCAGTGTCAGATGATTGAAGAACTCCTGACAACATTATCATCAAAGAATGACCAGGTTGTCTTTCCTTACTGCATGGTTAACGTGACATGAAATTTTGCGTCAAATCTACGTTAGAAATGGCAACAAGCCTCATGAATTATTTTGAGTATAATAATGGATGACGCTTTATCTGTGGGAAAACAGGGGAAAAAAGGTAATATATTTACAACACTTTCTATGTTTTGGCATCTCTATTAAATAATTTGATGCAACTGTACTTTTTTGGTTTGTGGAGGATTATGTTTTTTTGCAACTATAGCGTGTGTTGAAACAAAAACTTTATATAGTTCTGTCTGTTTCATGTAGCTTCTCTTTATATTCTGCAGTCACAGCATTCTCTTTAGCCCCATCTAATAGTCTACAAACCTACTGTGAGAATAACAGATAACATGCCATGTATCTCCTGTATTTCTATATTCTCAATTAATTTATTTATACATTACTGTTGCTTACACATTTCCCTTCAAATATCCCTGCTGTTATTTTTAATATTTCTCTATTTA
Source organism: Spea multiplicata (assembly GCA_009364415.1). Classification (NCBI taxonomy): domain Eukaryota; kingdom Metazoa; phylum Chordata; class Amphibia; order Anura; family Pelobatidae; genus Spea; species Spea multiplicata. Next base: position 7,929 of record VKOC01029236.1, read on the forward strand.
ATCTGTTTATTATTTCCATTAACCGATATCCCTTCAACACACTTCTACACCAATGCTTATGGAACTCCCATGCATCAGCACAAAGACCTTCTCCCACTTTGATTTAGATAACGTCATATGAAAGGCTTGTTCCCACTTACCCACATATGTGGCCACTGGGTCATCCTTAGCATGAATGAGAGATTTATACAAGATTTATACAAGAGATGCCATGGGACGCCTCCAGGGCTATCTACAATTTATGCGGCCGGTGATAGCTCCATTCCCAGGTCCTCAACAGATAGACGAAATAGTAGGTACGCATACATGGCAGGCCCAATCCCCCAGCAGCCTTGGGCCTTTGTAACAAGGCCATGGCCAATCTTGGAGCTTTTCGTGCCCAAGTGAATGAGACAAACATGGACCTCTGCGATGCAAATACCAAGCTGCTTCAATTTATGAGCACAACACTTGAAAGAAAAAGAGGCCAGTGACTCTGCCTCAGCCCAGGGGAGGGTAAGATTTATAATTTCAGACTTCACGTGTCAGGGTCCATCCAGGCTGCGGAGCTGCATATCTCTGTTTTTCCCTGACTTGCCTCAGTTCCCATGTTTTGCTGTGGTCCACTCCTGGATTTCCATATGCTCTGTCCTGAACCTCTGATTCCTTGATTCCAGTCTGCTCCTGTTTCCTTTATAAGGTGTGTCCCACCTGTTTGTTCTGTTTGTCTCAGTCTGCAGTCTAAAGGTTTGTCCTCGGTTCTGTGTTTGGATTCAATGTTTAGTTTATCAGTACTTTCATATGCAGGGCTTAGCGTTAGGACCCACCGTCATTGGAGTACTTTGGAGTAGTGGTGGGCTAAGCATACTATGGCCATATGATGTGACAGAATCTCCAATTGTTATCTCATAGTCCTAGGCTAGTTCCAGTATTCATGTTCCTTGCTCGGACTCCCTGTCCATTCCTTGCTCTGTACTCCTTGCTTGCTATGTTTCCGTTATATAATCTGCTTAGCTTCCCTACTCTCAGCCTGCAGCATACTGCACATGTTGTCTGCATGCAGAGAAGTACCTAGGATTCCACACTCTGAGGTAGCGCTTCTTGGAAATCATTCAGGCCCCAGAGCTCCATGGGAAATGAAAACACAATGGGGAAATATATTCAAAAATTGAGGGTTTTTTTGTTCAGACGATTGCTATTCTACCTGTGATTAATAGACCATAAAACCATGGCTTAAGACACTTGCCCGTGGAAAATGCTGGAAAGTCCCCACAAAGGCTATAAAAACAAGACTTGTGCATTCATATTCGGGCAAACATGAAAACGAACACAAAGGGTGTGTTTTTGTTGTTCAGCCTGAATACTGATCATACGAACATGACGGCGGCAAAATGTATATGAAGATGAAGACACACAACACTAAGAATCTCCATCTTCGTCTTTGTTTACTAATCTCCCTGGTCCCTTCCCCATCTAGCCTACCTTATCTATGCAGAATCGCAGGGGTTAACAGGAGCGGAAATCCGTAGGTTCACAGGAGTTAAAGGGCCATGCGAACGACTCGCCTGCAGGGGCCTCCTCTGGCATCAACCAATTGGTGGCACCTGCAGGCGACCAATAGGCTCACTCGCACAGCCCTTTATCTCCTGACGGCACAACTTGGCCAGGGGAGACCATGGTCTCTCAGCTCCAAGAGTTAAAGGCCCGTACAAGCGACTCTATTGGTCGTTCGTACAGACATATAACTCTTGGAGCGGGGAGACCAGTGGTCTCTCCCGGCCGAATTGCGGCACCAGGATTTTAAAAGTCTGTACGAGCGACTCTATTGGTCACCAGCAGCGGGCTTGTCTGCCATCAACCAATGAAGTCAAACAAATACGAAAAAAATGTGTAGAAAACCAATATACCATAAAAATATGTGCCAATCAATCAAGATAATTGTGCAAACAATATTACCCCTCTATTGTCTTTTACAGCAGCCTCCTGAAGACAACATTCTCCAAATGTTGCAAATTGTAAATTCAAACACCACTTGGGGGCGCTGATGTAAAACAAAAAGGGGAAAAAACAACCACAATAGTGTAGAGTGTAAAGGAATAAAAATGTATATTAGGTGTTCATCACACTCACAAAGGTATTGAATAATTTGTGCACGTCTCAATGTCTTGTCTTGCAATCTCCGAAAAAAGGGGCAAAGAGAGATGCCAATAGTGTAATCTTTTAAGTAGAAATAAAAAGGTAAATAAATGGTTGAACTCACAAAGTGTTTTTGCATATGACACGTGTACAAAATAGCTCTCAGGGAGAGTATGAGGACCCAATGATTCCCAAAAGATTCATTTATGTCCCCAAGAGGATTCTTGGTTTTCAGTAGTTCTTCAATCCCCAGGATACACAGGATACACCGAATATAGGGACTATTAACAGTGGCTACTCTAGAAACAATATATGGGGGGGCACACAAGATACCACAGTCAAACTGGGGGGCATTAATAATTTCCACCATTAAATCATACCACTGAATACCACCGAATATAACGTCATATTCCGGCGCTCAGCATGAAACTGAGTACCGTGATGGAGGTAGAGGACTCGTGGAGGAGACTGCGGGTCTGTCCTGGGCAATCTGTTGGGTGGTTCCAAATTCAGCGGGGGGCAACGGGGGAGCAAGGAATAACCTTGCCCCCCTGTAGACGTGCCTGCGTCCTGCAATTGCACACCCACCAATACCGCACATTGTTGCTTTTAATTTCATTGTCCATAGTGACAGACGCTGTATCGTCTTGAGGGGGATTCGCATTAGTATCAGATATAATGATTGCAATAACTTTGGCAATGAAAATTATGCTTTTCTGACAGTTTAATGCTCCTGACAGCCATATTAAAGAAGAATGCATAGTATACTACTAAAGTAATAGATTTGTGCATTCCGATTTATACAAACTTTATTTTTAACAAATGTGGCCAATTTCGTGAGCCCCCAACGAAACAAACAAAAACAAATGTGAAAACCTCTGAGATTTTGTTAAGATTTGTTCATTTGTTTTCCAGCTGTAGCTAAACAGTGATTTGCTGCTTAAACCAGTATGGTATCTGTATTTCTCTGCACTACAGAGCAGGAACACAGTACTTATTTCACCCTCCTGTTACAGGAATATTCATTTCTAAAGCATGAGCAATGATGGCAAGATCACCCACTAAGAAGCTCCTTCTTGTAGTTCTATATTGCAGTCAATTGAGCAGCCAATAATTTGGTAATGCACACTGTATATACATGACACTGTGCTACAATGTAAAGTAGTGAGTGTACAGCCTGTATAACAGTGTAAATTCGCTGTCCCCTCAAAATAACTCAACACACAGCCATTAATGTGGCCAGTAAACTGGTCTCAGGTGTGAATGGTGTGAAATCGTCCCAGAAGGAAGCCTCTTCTAAAGATGATGCACAAGAAAGCCTGCAAACAGTTTACTGAAGACAAGCAGACTAAGGACATGGATTACAGGAACCACGTCCTGTGGTCTGATGAGACCAAGATAAACTTATTTGATTCAGATGGTGTCAAGTGTGTGTGGCGGCAACCAGGTGAGTGTTACTTTGTGATGTTATGGAGGTGTGGAAGAGGACTCCAGTGGCAACCTGTGAAGCTCTGGTGAACTCCATGCCCAAGAGGGTTAAGGCAGTGCTGGAAAATAATGGTGGCCGCACAAAATATTGACACTTTGGGCCCAATTTGGACATTTCCACTTTTGGGTGTACTAACTTTTGTTGCCAAGGTTTAAATATTAATGGCTGTGTGTCGGGTTTAGTTTTTGGAGCCCAGTATGCAAGGCTGGAGACGTGGGTGAATGAAAAGCGAGGTACCGATATGGATGAGACGTAGACGAAGTCAGGGTTAGCAGAGGTCAGTTCAGGCAGCGAAGGTTCAGACACGATAAGGCAAGTGAAGGGCAGGCGGCAAACAACGGGTAGTCAGGTACAAGCAGAGTTCAGGTAACGAAATCCAAAGAGAAGATTCAAAACGCTAGTGAAGGCAAACAAGGCAGTATCACAGACAAGGGATAGCTGCAAACTGAGGGTTTAAATATCCCTCTTGCTCCTAGATCCTCCTACCCCCTTAATTAGGGGGAGAAGGAAAAAAGATAAATACCCCTCTAAGGCGCGGCATGAATATTCATGAGGTTGAGGCGCGCGTCCCGTCTAGGTCTCTCGATTCTCACAGGGGTGCGCGTCTAGAGGCAGGACGGACCTCACCGCGTCTCCCGCGAACGGAACGAGCAGGGGGCTGAACGCGCGGCTGCGTCTCGGCAGCCCTGGAACCGCCGGCAAGGTAACACCATCTCTCATGTTCCGTATCACCAATTGCTTGTCTGCTATTTCTTTACGCTACCTGAAACTTAATCTTTCTAAAACTGAACTCATTATCTTCCCTCCCTCCATCTCCACTACCTTAATTCTCTATCACCATTAACAACATGACTATCGCTCCTATTAACCAGGCCCGATGCCTTGGGGTCATCCTTGACTCTAACTCTCCTTCATCCCTCACATTCAGTCCCTCGCCAGATCCTGCCGCTTGCACCTAAAAAACATCTTTCGTATCCGCCCATTCCTCACCCAAGAATCCACAAAAACGCTGGTTCATTCACTTATCATTTCCCGTCTTGACTACTGGAACACTCTTCTGGTTGGCATTCCACTGTCTCGACTCTCTCCTCTCGACTCTGGCGCTGCTAGGCTTATCTTCCTTGCATGTCGCTCCTCTTCTGCTTCCCCCCCTCCACTGGCTCCCAATTACCTTTAGAATTATATTTAAAATCCTGGTACTGACATATAAGGCCATCCATAATACTGTTCCTCCATACATTTCCTGCTTGATCCTTACGTTCTTCCCATGGGCTAAGGCTCTCCTCCTCACTTATCACCTCTTCCTTTTCCCATCTACAAGATTTCACTCGAGCTGCCCCATATCTCTGGAATCTACTCCCAAGGAACCTTCAGCATTCACCCTCCCTCCCGACATTCAAGAAACATCTAAAAACCCACTTCTTCAGAGAAGCGTACCAGCTTAGCTGCTAGAACTTCCTTGTCATTGATACAACCACCACACTACCTCTCACCCTTTCTCTATGACTTATGTTTGTCACCCCCATTTCCTTCCAGATTGTAAGCTTGCAAGCAGGGCTCTCTCCACCGAATGTATCGGTTTGTCTTGGTCTGTCAATTCTTGTCTTGTCATATCCTTTGAATTTATGTATTGTATTAAGCACTGCCTAAATTGTTGGCGCTATGTAAATAAAAGATAATAAAATAAATGCAGCGAATGTAATTTAACAATTTAATTAATTTATTTCTTTATTAGCAACGTAAATAAAAAGTCAGCTATGGAATATTTTGTCCACGGTGCCGTCCATCTTGAATCTTCGCACCGTGACACTACCCACAATTAAAACTATCAAGGGTCAAATACCATTAACCCTTCGTAAACTTCTCTCGAATGTGTTGCGCGCTTAATGAACGCCGCTTTAACAATCAATCAACCATCACCAAACTGAAACATTAACCAGTTTTAACCATTAACCCCTTCGTGACAAAGGCTGATTTTACTGTTTGTTCCCCTGGTGACAATGGCCTTTTTAACATTTCTGCGCTGCTCGCGTTTAGCTGTAATTTTCTTCTTTCCCGTTTACTGAACCCATACACATTAGATATTGTTTTTTTCAGGACAAGAAGGGCTTTCTTTAGATGACATTGTTTTGATTGTATCATATTATTTACTATTAAAAAAATTATAAAATATGGTGAAAAATTTAGAAAAAAATGACTGTTTCTAACTTTTAGTTGAAAAATCTTTTACTCATCTATAAAAGGTAATGAAAAAACCTGCTAAATAGATTCTACTATTTGTCCTGAGTTTAGAAATACCCAATGTTTTTATGTTTTTTTGCTTTTTTCTACCCATTATGGGGCAATAAGTACAGGTAGCGTTTTGCTATTTCAAAGCCATTTTTTCCAAATCTGGCAATTCTTCCCCCCCATGTGCCATTTCGGGTATCTTTGAACCCGGCCAATGCAATTTACCCCATCAAGTCATATATTTTTGAAAACTAGACAGCCCAGGGTATTCCAAATGCTAGTATTTTAACTCTTTCCATGCACCATATCTACCACCAGTCTTTGTCAAACTTTGTGGTAGTCATTTTTTTGCATTTGGTTTTCCACACACATTTTACTTCAGGTATGAATTAAAATGTTCTCGTTTATATCACTATCACAAAACACCCCAATATGTGCTCAGCAACATCTCCTGAGCGCAGCGATACCCCACATGAATGATTTTGCCTGGCTGTTTGGGGGCAAAAGGGCCACATTTGGGGCATGCGCATTTTTCAATGTTGAACTTTGGCATTTGGGATCCACTGCCCATGCCCTATTTGGTACATCTTTGAGCCGGGCCATTTCAGTGTGCCCAATAAACCCATATATTTTTGAAAACTAGACACCCCAGGGTATTTCAAATGCTAGTATTTTAACTCTTTCCATGCACCATATCTACCACCAGTCTTTGTCAAACTTTGTGGTAGTCATTTTTTTGCATTTGGTTTTCCACACACATTTTACTTCAGGTATGAATTAAAAAGTTCTGGTATATGTCACTATCATAAAACACCTCAATATGTGTTCAGCAACATCTCCTGAGTACATAGATACCTCACATGAATGATTTTGCCTGGCTGTTTGGGGGCAAAAGGGCCACATTTGGGGCATGCGCATTTTTCAATGTTGAACTTTGGCATTTGGGGATCCACTGCCCATGCCCTATTTGGTACATCTTTGAGCCGGGCCATTTCAGTGTGCCCAACAAAACCATATATTTTTCAAACTAGACACCACAGGGTATTTTAAATGCTGGTATTTTAACTCTTTGCATGCACACATTTTACCACCAGCATTTTTTCAGTTTGCAGTAGTATTTTTGTGTG
>VKOC01029237.1:0-36582 GCA_009364415.1 Spea multiplicata
GAGCGGCACCCGGTGCGGGCCGCCCCCCCCGCCCCCCGCTAGGTACGCTACTGATTGAGAGCCATGTTTCAGTGTTTGGTGATGACACAAAATTAGGTAGTATAACACAGTCTAACCTTGATGTTGCTTCCTTATAAGAAGATACACTGATCAGTGGGAGACTGGGCATGCAAGTGGCAAATTAAGTTCAATATAGACAAGTGTTATGTAATGCATTATGGAAAAAATAATAACAATGTATCACATTCTTTTAATGGTATATCCCAAAAAAAAAACTACCAAGGAAAGGATTTAGGAATAATTAAAGAAGACTTAGCAACAGTGTGCAATGTCAGTCAATAGTTGCAAAGGCCAATAGGATATTCACTTATATAAAATAGGGTATTGATTCATGGGTGGAGGATATTGCCGTATTCGGGGTTTAGCGCAGGAATGCGCAATTCTTAACGCCCAACGCCAGGGACATGCAGTTCCGGGCGCCGGGAAGGCAGCAGGGTTAGGATACAGATCCCACGGGGGGAATGCCGGCATGGGAGATTGTCTAAGCGCATCGCGCAGACGTTCACCAGCTGCGGCGATGTGCGTAACCAGCTACCAGAGTAGCAGCATATCTCGGAGGGGGACAGAGTGGCAGCATATCTCAGGGGGGGACACAGAGTGGCAGCATATCTCAGTGGAGGGCAGAGTGGCAGCATATCTATTACACTTAGAATTAAAAATTTCTTTTAAAAAAGCACCTAACGTTTAGGGTGCGGTCTATACTTGGGTGCGGCCTATAATCGAACCAATACGGTATCTTGCCACGTTTTAATTCATTGGCAAGACCTCACTTTGAATATGTGGTGCAATTCTTGGCATTTGTCTGTAAAAAGGTCATTATGGAACTAGAAAAGGTGCAAATGAGAGCCACAAAATTATTTGGGAATTGAAAGTTCTTAGTTATGAAGACAGACTAAAAAAGTTGCATTTATATATGCTAAAAAAACAGTATCTTAGAGAAGATATTATAACATTGTATAAATACATACAGGGCCAACATAAAGAGCTCTCCAGTAACCTGTTCATTGACAGAAATGTACAAGGAACCGAAGGTCATCGTCTGAGATTTAAAGAGCAAAGATTGCATAGAAAGCAGGAAGGGATTCTTTACAGTAAGGACAATAAAGGTACGTAATTTATTGCCAAAAGGTATAATTTTTAAGTAAAACAGAACATATAAAGCTGATGGCTGATTGCCTTTTGAGGTGAAGAAGTAATTATTTTAGAAAAATAGCTTAATTGGTTTTTTGCCTTCTTTTGGATCAAAAGCAGGAAGGATATGTAGAAGGGTTGAACTTTATGAACTGAAGTCTTTTTTTCAACCTAAACTACTATGTTACTATGTACATACATCTCCTACTTGCAAATGTATGCAAGTTGTCTTTGGTAAATGTACGATTTGCACTTTTCTCCATTTGCATTTTGTTGCCAACTCACAATTTATTGAATAGACCCCCATCACCCCAAATAATATAAATTGCAGTGTTCCACCTTTGCCAAGATTATTTTTCAGATCTATATTAAGATTATACTCATAGGGCTGTGTCACTATATGTAATATGTTTGCTATATATATTTTATCTAATGGGGAAAAAAGTTATGCTCATAATTTTGACAATATATCATCTAGGCTTTTTTAAAATATCATTTCTATAGCCACATTTATGGATTAAAAATTAAGACTAAATAAGGATTTATTGCTCACTGATATATTTGTATTTTTTCTACTATTGTATCCATACATGAAGTATGTGGTTTCGTAGAAAGTTAATTTAACATTTCATTACTTGTTAATTGTGTTAAATGAAAATGCTGACTAGTGAATAACATTTGTACAGTAAAATATTTTTTTCTGTTAGCTAGAATGTCTAGTATTGAATTACAAAATATGATACAATTTACCATAACTAATTCCTCCCTATTTTCTTTTCACTCAAACATAAGGTTTGCAGTGTTTTTCGGGCCATGCCTTTTATTCCTTCCATTTCTAAACTTACAGCTCCCAGTTGTCTGAAGCAATTTTGGCGGTCTTTGTAAAGGTGGGGTGGAAGAAGGAAATAGATACAATTTCAGAGGCATAAATGAATAGGTATTTTACTTGACACAGATCTGAGGTTTCTTGGGCAATACAATTTAAACAGTCAAAATCATGATTCTGTTCTTTAATTAACTTATAGTATTTATGATTGGCTTACATGTTGCACTGCAATATGTTGCACATTGAACCCAGCATCTGGCCTATTAATGGATCACAAAATATGAGCACTTGGGCAGCTTAGAATAAATAGAGTGTGATAAATCCTTACTTTCATGCATATCTTGACATTATACGTGAGATACAAACCGGCTTATAAGCATTTTATAGATATTGACTCTTTGCTGCAGAATGTCCAACATAATCAGTTTTGCAAATCGGGTTTTATTAGCAGCTGAATCTGTCATGTTTATATCCACAGGATCAATTTACCACTTGTTCCAATTTGCCAACAAAAGTCAATAATATAAGTAACTGAATATGAAAACTGCAACACAGTACTTGAGCTAAAGGAGAAAAAAAAATAAACTGTAATAGAAAAAGCACACACCCAATCAAGAAGAAAACACCAAAATCCATATTAAACAAAGTAAACAGCCCATATCAAAATATAATCAAAATACTCACCTCCTGTCTTTTTTAAAATTACAATTATTTAGGCACCAAGGCTAGAATAATTTAGAATTATTTCTCATATGTTTGGCATTAAACAAAAATTGAGAGCTACAAAATGTAATCTATCAGAAAAATAAACCTTCTACGGTAAACATTGACATCAACCTTGTAATCTGTTACATATTTCCAAAGATAGTGATTCCTTTTTCACAATTCTGCATCCCTCTTCTAAATTTGAGAATGCTGACGGAGGTAATCAATGCAAAAACAGTTTATGATATTTCAAAACATTTTTGCAACTTCTTCCCAGCGGAGACTTAATAAAGGGGTACAGTGGCAGACTATGGCTGCTAATAACTAACAGAAGCCGTTATACTATGGGTTTCGCACAGTAAAGTACCAAATATTACAATTATAATACTCTGATTTTTACTTGAACACAAATCATGAAACATAGAAATGTAACAGCAAATAAGATCCATTTGGCCCAACAAGCACAATTTTCATGACACAAGACTAGGATCTTATGTCTATCCCAGGTCTATACATGTTTATATTTCCTCAATGTATTAGCTTCTACTAATTCTGGTGGGAGGTTTTTCCACTTATCTATGCCACTCTCAGAAAAGTAAAAATGTCTTATATTATATTTAAACTTCTGACTTTATAGTTTTAGACTATGACCTCTTTTTCTAACATATCACTCTAGTGGAGATAAAAATATATCTGTAAAATCAATAAAATAGTTGCGTACTTAATTATCTGCAACCATATGCCTTCCTAGGGTTCTTAAAAATAGATTGGAAACCTAAATAAAATCACAGTCTACCTTAAGAATATTTATATTCTATGGATATATATATATATATATATATATATTGTCATGGAGGAGTAGAAGAGGACTCCAGTGACAACCTGAGAAGCTCTGGTGAACTCCATGTCTAAGAGGGCTAAGGCAGTGCTGGAAAATAATGATGGCCACACAAAATATTGACACTTTGGGCCCAATTTAGACGTTTCTACTTAGGGGTGTACTCAATTTACACTGTTATACAGGCTCTACACTCACTACTACGTTGTAGCAGAGTGTCATTTCTTCAGTGTTGTCACATGAAAAGATATAATAAAATATTTACAAAAATGTGAGGGGTGTACACTTTTGTTGAATACTGTGTAATTATATATATATATATAGTATAAGTATATATATATATATATATAATATATAGGTAGCTTATCATATTAAACACTCATCTACAGACACCAGGCAACCAGAAGGCTTGGTGTTCCCTCAGAAATCTCATGGTGCTGCCACAACCACAAGGGATTCTGGGTAGGCGCATGCAAATAACGTCAACAATTATCACAAATATATATATTTTTTTAAAAAACTGTTAAACAACATAAAAACAAATTAACAATTTTTGGATATCTAGAAAGGTGTGTATTTTGAGTATTAGGATGCTGCTAGTCTAAAGAGTAAGATAAGCTGTAAAATGCAAAACTCAAAGGAATGTCTTTATGCATCAGTAGATGAGTTATACTCAGTGTACCATGCCACACGGCATATCATTAAACTGTATGAATAATACAATCAATACAAGTTGTAAGAATTTAAATTTTAGACATATAACGTATATATATATACACCCAGTATATGTATATAACCTCAGTTATGGTTAAAATAGATGAAATCCTAAAAGTCCAATTCTGTACGGAATGTGATAATTATTTTTATAATTCTTGAAAATAATAATAATTTCCTTGTCTGATGTAATGTGTCGTAATTGTACTGGGCGCTGCTGCCATTTGGGAAATTAGGCCTGACTTTACTGCTTGAAATTTTTGATAATCACACTAGGAAGCACGTAAATAGGTAAAAGCCTCCATAAACAAAAGCAAAGCTTTTAAATTTTGGAAAGGTTGCATTTGTAATGATAGGAATTGTTGTAGAGATTATTTGGCAAGCAGGAGGAATGTAAAATCAGTGAGGAAAATAAACAATAAAATGAAGGAGACAGCTTTATAAATTTGGTGGTTTATTGAACCCTATGGCATACAAACTTAATATTGTTCCAGAAACAGGTGTAACGTATCCTCAGAACAAACAGAAAAAACAATTAAAACATAAGGTCAAACCATGTATGTATATATACAAGAGTGATTGAGGATAAATAGACCAAACCAACAAAACAAAATAATATAAAATACTACTATTAAATTACATTGATCTGAGAGAAAATAGCTTTATGATTTTCCTAAAAGTTATTTAATTATTTGGTTCAAAGTCCACTGTTATAGGTGGTCTTACTGGCAATCTACAACAAGGTCGTGTACCCATTAATGACCAGGCCCAGGATCTCTCCGGGAAAGCTTATATGGCATATATATGATTCTCAACTTACTCCATGAAGATATAACGCTGCAATATTTTAGAACTTGCATTTTTTTTAAATATTAAAACTGGGGAGGGCTGGCAAGAAGGTGGGAAATTGCTCAGGGCTGTTTCGATTTGATATAGCCTCTGGGGTTTCTGGCATAATTTAAGGCGAACACTGCAATTGGATCCTTATTGGCTTCTTTATGTGTTTCCAGTAAAGCTCTTCTTGGTAATGTGTGCTGTTGAACTCTCATATAGTGTACATGCATAGCATCAAACAAAACTTTTCCACTGATGGAACCTTCCATTGCAATACTTGTTTTCCACTTAATACTCATGGAGGAGTAGAGGATGTCTTGAAATACTATAGTCAGTAGCATATAAGAATATATGAGGAACACACACACACACACACATATATATATAATATATAATGCTTTCCTAGGTTTACACATACACACACAATACACATTTCTTATTACCTTATGTCTGTCTATTAATCAAATATTTGGGAATTCACTGGACTTAGACATTTTATCTAGAGATTTGAAATAATATTGGTAAATAAACAGGTTATTATTTTTACTCTTGGATATTTTGTCATTTAATTTTTTTAAGCATACAGTTTTATGTAATACTAAGTGAGGAGGCATAATTTTAAAGTAGTAATTATAATAATATCACCCTCTCCAGAACCTTACTAACTTGAGTGGTTAATTGCTTATTTCCTTTAATTGTATAGATTACTATGTAATTATAAAAATGAGTTCCCCTAATGCCTGAGCATTTGCCTTTAATTGGTAAGTTAACTTTTGCAAGCTAATTAATTGCTTAAAAATAAATTAACTAGCAATTAGCAATTGCATATGTATCGCTACCTGATGTTCACTAAGCACTATTTTCCTATTAATGGGGATTCGTCTTCCCATCTGGAATGACTATTGCTATGCAGGTGTTACAATCTGTTGCTTTATTTTAAGACTTAAGATACTCTAGGGTGGCAAAACAATACATCTTAACTGTGTAAACATATTTCCTTTTTTTTTTTTTTACATACGTGCATTTTCAATGGGGTATCACAAGCATTTAAAGGAACCGCTCAACTATCATATGCAACAAGGTGCAATTGTCCTTGAAAACGTACTTTCTACTTGTGCAATTTCAGAATCAACGTGTCAGAGAACTAATAGTGCCAATCCAAGCTATATTACTGCCTCCCATGGAAGACAATACTCTTTCTGACCTCACATAATGATCATAGCCATTTCTCACCTTAAGATATTTACATTTACCCCTTCCCCATGTTGATTGTTGCATTGATTTGTGCCTCTTAGACTAATTAATATTGCTAAGATTCTAATCACTACTGGGTATATATCTGGCCATGCAATTTGTTGGTTCTGTTACCCATTTAATTATACGCTTTCTTGAGTTGCAAAGTTATCTTTAAAAAGAGGGCAATGTACAACCAGCCATACAACAATACTGAAGTCCTGTTGGTGCTAAATGAAGGAAAAAATCAACAATAATATGTAGTACTTTTTAGAGGTGTAGTATGAAAGGCAGTGTGAAGTGTGTGTAAAACAATTCATATCTTCCTATACTTTGACTTTGTGCACTGAATATTCTGTCTCAAAGTCTTTGGAAATCATTAAAAGTCTGCAAAAACATTAACTTCCTGGCTTTTACAATTTAGTTATAGTAGTTCAGGTTGAGAAAAGACTTGTGTCCGTCAAGCTCAACCTTTTTCCTATTACTTGTTAACCGCTGTTGATCCAAAAGAATGATTGAAAGTTTTCTTCACTGACTCATGTGGATTTACCTGGTATATAATCAGGGAATAAAAACAGGGAAGCACTCAGCTAATATCAAGTGATGGACATGGCCAGCTACAATACTCAGTTAAGCTGGTGCTTCGGAACAATGCTAAATTGGTACTGAGGGGTCCCAGGTGTGCCAAGAAAATGTCCCCCACACCATTACATCACCACCACCTGCCTAAACCATTGGATCTATGCTTTCATGTTGTTTATGCCAAGGTCTGACCCTGTTATCTGAATGTTTCAGCTGGAATTGAGACTCATCAGACCAGGCAACATACTTCCAGGCTTCAAGGTTAGACGTGTTGTGCATTCAAAGACGGTATTCTGCATAGCTTGGTTGTAACAAGTGGTTATTTGAGTTACTGTTGCCTCGAACCAGTCTGCCCCTTCACCCCTGACATAAACAAGGCATTTTCATCCATGCAACTTCCGCTCACTGGGTATTTCCCTTTTTGGTATCGTTCTCTGTAAACTCTAGTAGATCAGACCAGCCTGTCTGGCAGCAACAACCATGCCACGTTCAAAGTCACTTAAATCCCTTTTCTTGCCCATTCTGACGCTCAGTTTGAACTTTGTAAGTTGTCTTGACCACGTCTACATGCCTAAATGCATTGATTTGCTGCCAAGTGATTGGCTGATTAGCTGTTTGTGTTAACAAGCAATTTAACAGGTGTACCTAATACATTGGGCAGTGAGTGTATATATAATAGCAATAGAGAAATCCTCACACTTGTGGCTCTTACATAACTATTTTGTTGCACGTTCAAGTTAATTGCCTTAGTTTAGTTGCATCCACATGATTGATGCTACTGGTGAGTGTCCCTGAGCTACAACAGATTATATTGACCTTATGGATTGCTTTTTCCTATACCCAATTGTAAGGATAGTAAAAAACATGTGGAACTTTTCTGGTTATTTTCTGCTGATTTGTAGGTAGATGTGAACATTCCTTCAGTAAATGGGAAATCCAATATATTCCTGCCAACTATGAAAGGAACTTGTGCTGCAACAGATATATATATATATATATATATATCCTGCAATAGGTCCAGGGGTCGATAGGCCATACGTTCTGCTGCTGAATGGGCCGGTTACAAGGGTACACTGCTTTAAAACATGCATTACACCTTTAGGTTATGAAACATTAGGAAATAATGTCATATCAAGGCACTCTGCAGAAAGGACGGCGGCAGTGGAGGGGGAGGCTGGGACAGCTGCCCTAGATCAAACCTATGGCAGCGCCCAGAATAAATACATAAAAATTCATAACGTACAAGTGGTTATTAAGAATTCAGCCAAAAAATCTAACAACACTTTATTGGTCGTATAGAATACATTTTATACATTATCCCTGATACCGCCAACATTTATTGTTTACATATATATGCTTTCATTTCTATGAAAAATATAACACAAAAAAATAAGGAGTACGTCCCAGGCAATTTAAGCTTTTTGAGTAACACGATTATACAGATGGAAGTATACAAGAGTCGTATATGATTCACTGGTGTAAAACATTGCAGCTACACAAATTAGACAGAAGATTTCATTTGTATAAAATGATTGGTGTTTAAATTACACTCTAGGCATATGCAAGGCACAGATGCAGTGGCATTAATGATGGTACTGAAGATAAACAGAAAAGGCACAATTCCCTAATCAAGTCTTAATTGTGAAATAAAAATCAAAATTCTATCTCTGACTTATGGTACCTTTGTTTTATTAAACACCAAATGCAGCAGTGTTCATTTTTGAGTGCAGTGGATGATAACTGCCTTTTATGCTGAATAATTATTTTATCATTTATTTTTAGCAGCTATTAGTCAAATTAATAATTACAAAAGATGGCTTATTATAATTCTTAGAGCCATATGCACATGTAAAGGATCTGGGATGATTTCACATTTTAATTAAATTAGCTTTAATTTTATTAAATTACAAAGTCTTATTTAATTTCTAACAAGATGAGCAATGGTACGATACCTGCTGTGAGCTTAATGTTTTGAGGACTGCAAGAAATCTGCAGTATTAATATCTTTCGTTGGTGAATCTTCTTTCTTGTTAAGAGGTAAAACTAGATGGATAGATCTCTACCCAGCTAGCGCAGATGACCTAGAAGACCTAGAAATTGTGTACAGCATTGCTATGCCATATTTCATTTTTTCTGCAATTTCTATGTGCTGAAGATCAGATACAATTCCTTTTGCAAGCAGACAGTTACATTTCAGATACGACTAGGAGTAGTCAATGCCTCCATACCTGGACACCAATTTCTGTGACAAGGCTTGTGGAAGTCATTATTGTTTATGGGGCATTAAGTGGAAAAAAAATTTGTTTAGACCTAGATACCACCACAAATGTCAGACAATATTAGAAATGGCCCACTTTGGTTTACAGCAAATTAATAATGGGAACATTTATTTAAGAAAAAGAGTAAATTAATTGGTATCGGAGAACAGGAAGTGTTCTTACAAGAGTGCTCTAAGGCAGGTGCCACAACGATGTTACATGACCCCATAGTAGTAGGTCAGTAGTAGCGCCACAGCCCGTATGGTGAGTGCAAGCTACAGTGAAGACAAGCACTGTGTGAGATTGGAGGGAAGTAGAGCTGTGAAAGTTGCACTGATAATGAGATAGGTAGTCACTGAGCGTGTGTATGTGTGAGGTTATGGAGTTAGAGTGTGTTAGTGCTTGGTGTTGGAGAGTACATGTATTTATGTGCGTGTGTGATAGTAGAGAGAGTGTGTTTTACTGTATGGTTTTAGCACGTATATGTGAGTCTTCGTGTTTGGTGTCAGCATGTGTATGTGTATGTGTGTGTGGGTGTTAGTGTGAGCATGTATGTCAATGTTTAGTACTAGTCTGCAAGGAGTAAGTCTAAGTAAGTGGAGCAAGGGAGTGGAGAGAGATAGTGTATATATGTAAATGTATGGTGTTTGAGTGAGTGTTTGTTAGAGTGAATTTGTGGGTAAGTATGTGAATGTGTTTTTATTGGAAGGGGGTATACTGCATCCAGACGCCACTAATCCTAGGCCTACCCTTGAGTACTGGCCCCTCTACACCATAAATATGGGCAAAACAGTAATCTTTTTCCCAACAAAGATATAATCAATTAACCCCTTAAGGACCAGGCCACCCCTGGGGTGGGTGTTAGGTGTCAGTGAATGCCTCGCTATCGATCGTTGCTCGCCTCCTCAACTATTTTAAAACGGGCGTCCGCTGACATACAGTATATGGCGAACGTTAACGCCCCGGGGAGGGGCCAGACATGACCCCTGATGTAAAATAAAAAAGACTATGTGGCTGTATTTTGATCATATTTTTCATCTCTTCTTCTGTATTTAAAGATACTGGACATGTGCTAGAATTTCCTTAGAAAGTAGGTTTATGGGAGAATTGTGATGTATAACTCCATGCTACAAACTAGCACCATCAAGGAAATCCCTTCCTGTAGTATATACAAACTGATGTACACCACATACACAGTGATACATATATATTATAGATTTAGTGCTCTATAGCGTCGCTCTGGCTCCTAAGGAGGAGCCACTTCAAACTTGCACTACCCAGCTTATCCACCCTCATTGTAATGTAATATTTATGTTTGATTTATGGGAAATACTTTACATCTATATAATGAATAGAATGCACAGTCAGAGAAATGTTAAGTTTCATTTTGTTGCGTAATCAGGGATCATAATAAAATGGTACTTGATTCTCCTACCTCCTAAGGTATCACATACAAACCATGCATTTTACTCTTCAAATGACAAATAAGTGTAGGATGCAGTATGCATAAAAGTCTGCATGTGTAGCTAGATTCTTTCTTGATTACAAATATACAGAGAGTATGTAGCAGAGAATAAAATTGGTAAGTGATCTAAAAAAAGCAAAATCATTTATAAACTGATTTGTTCCTATTAGAACCGCATGGAGAGTGGTAAATCTCTTGCAGTTTGTTGCTTACCATCTGCTAGACACTATGATTATGCATTTGATGCTCAGATACCATTTGGCTATAAACCAGACAATTTTCTAAACTAATTTCATTGATGTTTCTTATAGATTTTATAAGCATGTGTGATAGTCAAAAGCATTATGCTTTCTTCTGAGAAAAAAACAGCTATTTTGAGAAGCAACAGCATAAAACAGTCTCAGAAACACATCTTGTGAATGATTTACACTTAAAATGTACATACAAGTACGTCTGATATATACTTATATAGTATTTAATAATTATTTATAAATATAATTCTGTATTGTGATCCAACCAGGAGCGGGCTGGCCCTTTGGGGCTAATCCAAAATTCTTCACAAGTTTTGGACCGACCAAGAAAGTGTTCATGTATGTGACCCCTTGGTAAATGGAAGGCTGCTTGCACACTATGCAAGAGGCCAGAAAGAAAGCTGCAAGTAAGGTAGGGGGTGACGGGGTGACCGAGAAAGGGAGGATGAGGAAGTGAATATGTGTGTTAGTGAGAGTGTGAGTTTATGTTTAAGTGTGTGTGTTAGCATTAATGTGTATGAATACTGTAAGTGTGTGAGCATAAATGTGTATATATAAGAGTGTCTGAGCATGAATGTGTATGTGTAAGTGTGTGTACTGAGAGACTGTGTATTAGAATAAGTCTGTGTGTTAGCATAAGTGCGTAAGTTTGTTTAAGTGTGTATAAATGTATGGAAGTGAGCATGTGCTTCCCTGACCCAGAAGGTTTCAGTAACTGCGCTGATTCTTTTTCGCTAAGCTGCTCCCATTCAAAATACACAAAAGGAAAAACATTTACTTGGGTAAATAGAACATGCACTCCCATGAAACACTCCCAGCTGCAATTTTCTTAATCTACTGCCATCAAGTGAAGATTAATTTATTTTAATTACAAGGTTATAATAGAAGACCAAATATTAAATATTTTTACAGTAAAAAATACAGTAAGGTCAGACTAGATGAGCCATATGCTTCTCATCTACCATTAAGTTATGGACTACTATGCTTGTGGAGTGCATTATATAATTAAGAACAAGTTTCTATTCTATATTTGATCTTACCAGCCCAACCACAGAGAATAATAGGGTGTACCCCTCACTCAAAACAACAGATGTGGTAAGTGCACAGGTGGCAACTTCCATTTCTGGGCCTTCTAGATGGGGCTGATCGCTAGCCTCCTCCCTACCGACTATGGGCCCTGACCTTCTAAATACTTCTGTGTGTAGGTCCAGAGGGTCAACTTCTACTGATTTCCCCCAGGTACAGGTTTTACCATATTTTATAAATATGAGAGACTCTGAGGATTGTGGAGCGCTGATCTAGACTTGGGATTGATCCTGTATTTTGCCACCACAGAGGATGTTTTACAATTATTTATTGTATTATATATTTTCCCAGTAAATCCCCATGTTTTCAGCTACCCCCAGAAGTATGTTGTCTCAACACTTGCTGAGGGGATTATCTCTGGCAGACAGCAAGGATATGCAACCAGGGAGTGACAGCCATTGTTTCAGTTAATCTGTTTAATGTCAGTGCCCCACCCCCCATGGTGCACTAATATGTTGTTTACATCAGTCTTTCCCCCTCTCTCCCTGTGTGTGACTCTGAATAAAGAGTTACTGTTTCACTTTACATTGGTGTTGTCTGATGACTGAGTAAATTGTCAACACTCCCTGCTCTGCGTGCTGTTCTTCTTGTTCTTCACTGTACACTAAGCTTCAGCTAGTGGTTTGGGTGACTGGTGGTGGTGTATTTTATGTTCCTCAACTCTTTTCAGAGCTGGTAAGCGAGGAAGCAAGATTCTGACGGAAGTACTCAGCCGGGGTACAAGGGGGTACTGTGACAGACGCCTCTCCTGGCCTTAAGGCCAGAGGATGAAACTTTCCTTCTCTCTCAGGTACTTACTTGTTCGTAGCCAAAGGGAAGCCCAGGTACCAAAGGTCGCTTTCAGGGATCCACCCTGCCAGCCCAGACTCTGTGTTTATTATCGGGTGTCATATGCATTGCAGCCTCTAGAGTCCACCTGTCAGACTGAGTCCTGTTCTACTGCTAGCAGCTTTCTGTGTGGATCCTACCCTTTCTGATCCGGCTTGCTCTCAACCAGTTCCTAGTCTCCTGATTCCGCTTATTCCTCTGGTCTTCTGGTTCTGACTTGCCTGAACACATTGTATGTTTGTGAGTTCCTTACGTGTGCCTCACTAAGGCTTTCCTTACGTGTGCCTCACTAAGGCTTTTCTCCCATGTGCCCTGCCTGAAGACTTCCTGCCGTGTGTTCTACAAGAAGGATTCCAGCATTGTTCCTGCCTAGGGCCCTGCCAGAGGACTTCCAGCCATGTGCCCTGCCAGAGTGCTTCCAGCCGTGTGCCCTGCCAGAGTGCTTCCAGCCGTGTGCCCTGCCAGAGTGCTTCCAGCTGTGTGCCCTGCCAGAGTGCTTCCAGCCGTGTGTCCTGTTTGTACCTCTTTCCAGCTAGCAAACTGCAATATACACTTATCTTTTAAACCAGCCTTATGTTTGACTCTTCGCTCGTCTGTACTTAACCGTTGGTCATTATGCATCACGGAGTACAGATGGAGCCTCATGTATCCCCTGCAACTGGACCAGCTTATGGGAGTCCTGATAGTCACAAATGTGACCTTTACTAACAGCCTGGATAGCAGAGGGTATATGAAAGGTCAAAAGTGGTCTCACAGTCTTATTATAAAGTTATATAAAGCTTATGTGTGTTTAAAGTGTATGTGTATGTACTATAAAGTTTTCTATGCGAAATAAACACAGCAGTGCATCAAACATAATGGGAACTGTTCATTTATGCCTTTCATTTTGTATTTCAAGACAGAATATTATATGAATATATCAAATTACAAAAAAAATCTCTTTGCGATGAATGCAACAGATGTTTAGAATCAAAAAATCAGCAAGCCCGGGGATATGTTTGGTCTATAGTTGTGTCAAATTTCATGGATAATTTAATAGCTAATAACTCTAATTCCTGTAAACCAAGCAATGATAAATAATGATTGCTGTAAAATGGAAAAATTAACCCTGTAGGCTAATGACATTTTTTCAGAAGCCAGGAAATGAATTTATGTATTTGAATTAATGTATCTTTTTGTCAGTATGGATATAATTGCATTTTACAATGTGACAGAAAAATAGAAACAAACAAAAAGCAATATACCACTGGAATATAAGAGGGTGAGAGTTGAATTTAACCATTATCTTTCTGATTAATTGGCATATCTTAACAGTATAATTTTTTTCTAGAGGGAGAATAATTTTATATTGGGTAATTCCTTTTCACTAATGTTCCATCCATCACATTGTAGCTGGTTACATGACAGTGAGTGTGTACTTCTGAATAATAGAAGTGAAAGTTTATTCTTGTATTTACATTCTGAAAGATGATCCAAGTATCACAGAAGAATAATCTGTTTTGTTGAACTGCATCATAAAATATTGTACATTGTGGTAAATGGTGAATGGTATGCAGAATACAATTTATCAGGAAATTCTAAGGGATCGCAATTCAATAACGGAGGAAAGAAGAGAAAGAGATGTTATAGGAACATTTAAATACTTTAACAAAGTGCTGGAGAGAAGATTATTTCAAAGGAGGGGAAATGTTAGAGCAAGATAGTCTAAAACTAGAGGGTCAGGGGGTTAGATGTAAGAACGTTTTACTTTACTGAGAGGGTGGTAGATAAATGGAACAGTCTTAAATCATAGGTGGTAGAGGCTAATACAGTAACGGAATTTAAAAATGCATGGGATAAGGCATAAAGCTATTCTAAATCTGAGGCAAGAAAAAATGTGCAGGCTAGATGGGCCCACAATGGTTCTTATCTGCCATGAAGTTCTACATTTTGATGTTTAGTCCTATGGATAGTACCACACAATGTTAAAATGAATAGCCTAAGGGAAACTTACAAACTAAGTCTAAATGGTTTTGCTTTTCTGCATTTCAACACATATGATTATATTATTATGAATACTTTATGCAATATGTTATAAAGTTATTTGTCTGAATTGAATGAGCAGGGAACAAAATTCATTGTCCAAACACAAACCAAAACGTCCTTCCGAATCTGCCCATTGGCACATGCCTATGATGTATTACATACCTGTGCTCCTTTCTTTTTTGATTCATAAACTTGCAAAATTAAAGAGACCCTTTTATACCTTCTAAGAACGCCAATAAAACAATCTGGATTCTGTCTTGATTTCTTTTTTTTTTTTAACCATTTTCATTTTCTTGTATTGAAAGTTCTTTGTTTCTTGCAACAATTGAAATGAAGACCAATAACTTTTACATACAAATTTTAAGTTCTTTAGCTGTGCTATTTTATGTTAAATGTGTATGGAGTAAAAGTAGTATAGGCTAGCGGAGGTAGACACTGTTTACCAATGTTATTACGTAGAATACATCTATAATGCTACATCACATGCAAGTACCTATTAACAAGATCCATAGGCAAACATTTTGTTGTGGTAAAAATACGTTATTTATTTATTTATAATTTGTTGCACATACACACTGCTGTTATTATACCATTTTAACAGTCAGGTAAACTGCTAATTAGCATGCAAGGCTCCTCAAGAGCTAAAGTTAAGCCTACTAACTAAATTAAGATTCAAAAGTATTAAAAAATATTATTATCCCTATTCTAGGATATCATTTTAAACTGAACAAATATGCATTATGATTAAGAAACACAGAGGAAAAGCAAACCCAATACACAGCAGTAGTTTGGCATTCTGTAATTTCTAATGATATATTATTGCTTCTATGGTGCAAATTTTCAAGTATGTTTTAATTGACTTAATTCACATGAATTATTTTGTGAAGCAAATTAATTTAGGCATTCAGTATTTACAAAATGTTTGCTGAATCATGGTAAAGTTTACATCTACTGCAGAAGTTCACAAAATACAGTGGGTTTTTTTAAAACTCTTGCCCATTCATTGCCATACGATGGGCGCAAAATTGACTTTTGCAAAGGGATGAACTCTTTAAAATTCATAAACTAAGCAATACATACCGGTAATTTGCACACAAACTGCAGACAGTCTTTTGTACAATGTATACAAAAAACAAAATACTGTCGGCGCTTCTCATCCTAATAAAGTTGGCAACAAATATAGAAACATAATATAAAAGAGAGGTTTTGGTTATATGAATTGGCCAAAGCATAATTAATTATGTGCAACACACATCATTTAACATTATAATTTATCTCAGTTGTATTTATGCCATTCTCGTAATATTATAGTACATCCCATTTGTGTCATGTTTTTTTATGTTTCTATTTTGGATCTTAACTGTTGTTTCTTTGTAACAGTACTGTTGTGGAGGAGGTAGTTACTTTTCTTTCATATTACATTGGTGTGGAGCCCTGAAGGTGGATACACCTTGGATTAGTGTCATACCTTTTACATCATGGAGACCTAGTTGACACACTTGATTTTTGCATGGTAGGTATTTTAATGTTGCCTTCCAAGAGACTTGGTAAGATGCAGAATTGGATTTCAATCTTGATATGTCATTCTTTCATGTGCTATATAAAGGAGTTAGTGTTTGTAATCATGTTTACTCTGAGTGACCTGATTAATTAATCTACTTTTGGGATTGCAAAATTTCTTAACAGTGTGTTTGAAGACATCATTTAAGACCTAATTACAAATCTTATGTGCCTATGTGCTTAAGCTTGTAAGTGGGGAGATGCCAAACCTGCTTCACAGAATTTGAAGAAAATAGACATTTTTGTTAATGTGGCATTTATACAAAGCATGAGGTACCAATGTAAACTGACAGAGTTCTATTTGGCGACACTTATTGCTTGTTAGTACCTATAATGCTGAGATTGAACTATAATAATACTATAAAAGCTATAAACATATATACAGTATATATATTGAAGTCTGATCTTTGGTCTGTATGGTAGACATGCCGCCTAGGGAATATAGTGCTAGTTGTGTTCATAAGCGGCATGTAATCCCTCTACATCATCACTGATTATGATATTTAATAAACTGACATAAAATATATTCACATAAATATTTCTATTGAGTGCTACTTAAGTAGTGCAGGAATCATATTCAAATGCTCAGCTGAGTGGCATAAAATAATACCATCTTTTTTGAGAAGCTGGTGCAGAACACATCAATTTAAAATCAATTTACAAAATGTTTTATTAGTAAGAAAAACATGTAATCCCCCTTGTGTCCCAAAATGAAAAATATAAAGAACCTACTGAAGATGCTCGCCTGCAAAAATAAACATCAACAAATAAACAGACGTACAGTGGGATTTTGCTCATCTAAATAAACTGAACATTATTTAACAGTATATTAGACAGATACGTTGTGGAAGAAAGATATTTTGTACTCTAATAAACACTTGCCTTGCAGTGGGAGCATAAGAGACAAAAACATTACAAAAGCATTGTACATCAATTGAACAGCTAAGAAGCAGCAAGACTGAAACAATTTATAGATTGGAGAAGTAAGTGTTTTTCATTATCATTTATACCAGCAGCTTGCAACATTATTTTTAAAATATATAAAGTAACAATAAAACAGTGGAGCTCTAGGGAAATTTGTATGATAATACTGAAATGAACACTAAATAATCTATTGAAGATTTTTACATGGATGAGACATAAGCACATTCCTTAATCTCTATCTATATTTTCCTATGGGATCTTATATTGAATTAATTTTTGAACGTCTACATTGCCATTATTTATACCCTTATCTAGCAACATTTCATGGCCATAGAATACTATAGAAAATCAAAGTGCAAAACAAGTTCATCCTTCTGAAACTAATTTCATAGTAGTTGTAGTTGCAGGTTGTGTCTTAAGATGAGAAGAGTCCACTTCCCAATGTATTTTGGGTCATCTGCCTATATTTAAAGCCTTTGCTTACAGTGTTATTGGTAAATACATTGTATACGTTTTTCCTGCTCCAAGGCAGTCTATGGGTATAGTGACTCTGAGTGCTGGGTTATGATGTCACAGCCTGGTTATATAAGTCTCCACTATGCATGCATACCGTCTTGGAAAGGCAAACAAGATGGAAGCAGACATATCCCTACTATCTTCTTCTACACTGTATGTATACAACAGGTAATCCTAAAGACTTGCAAGACGGAACAAAATATTTTCTAAATAATTATATAGCATTTAATAAAAACAAACTAAAGAATCATACAGTAAAGGTCCCTTTCTTGGAGAAATGATACTGAAAAATGAGCCACTTGAACCACTGGAACCACTTTTCTATGGGAAATTTCCACTTACTGACTTCAACTTGCATTATGAAGGGCCAAACCCAGATAGCTGCTGCAGCAAACATAATTTGAATTGCCTGGCATAATGCATATTTAACTTAGAGACCTCTTGAAAGTGTCAGCTGAGTGATTCTTGCAGATAATTTAGCCAGTGTTGGTCATTTATACTGCATAGCGAAACATTTGCCTGGCAACTCCAGCTTAAGTCAATAAACTTCATGTATCTTGTATCTTACCTTTTTTGTTAATATCGGACAGTTTCTCAACAGTGCATGTTTTCACAGTTTCCTCATCTGATTTTGATTAGTCCTGGACTATTAATGTAATGTTTCCAATAACCAAGTGCATATAACCATTTATATGCATGGGACAGGCTTAATACTGTGTCTAAGACAAGAGCAAGGACTGATTAAGGTTGGAGTCTTTGTATCAGGAAAATGGACAGACTAGATGGGCTTTCTTTCTAACGTCATGCTCACTTCAGTGGACTGAAAGTGTACACAAAATATTGTGTAAGGGCGGAATATATACCTGGCCACAGCATTTGTATGTCAACAAATTTTATTTTTAACTTCAAATGCCATATATTATACATAAATACTGAGAAGGGATTCATTTATATTCTACTTGGTAAGGAGATTATACCTAGAGTTATACTATGTATGACATGACTTAATTACTTATTAGACTATTGTCTCAGTACAATTTGCTGAATTTACTAATTACTGCATTTAATTTTTTAGATACAAACCTGTCCATAAAATGTATCAGAAAAGGTAATTACATTTCTCATTAAATTCCCAATAGCTTAATTTAAATATTTTTCTAGTTACATAGTTATATAAGCTGAAAAAAGACACGCTTCCATCAAGTTCAGCGTTTCCTATATCTGTTAATTTGTTGCTGTTGAGCTAAAAGGAGGCAAAAAAACCCCAGTTTGGCTCTTTCCAATTTGCACTAACCAGGGAAAAAATTCCTTCTTGACCCCAAAATGATTTCTCCTTCGATCAATAAGCTCTTTCCCCATAATTAAAGATTATATCTCTGAATATTATGTTTTTCCAAGTATCCATCCAGTTGCTGTTTAAACGTCTGTACAGACTCCGATAAAACTACCTCTGCAGGCAAAGAATTCTACATCCTTATTGTCCTTACTGTAAAAAAACCCTTTCCTCTGCCTTAGGCTAAATCTCCTTTCTTCCATTCTAAACGCGTGACCACGTGTCCTAAGCATCCTCCTGTTTATGAGCAGATTTCCACACAATGGTTTGTATTGGCCCCGAATATATTTATATAAGGCTATCATATCCCCTCTGAGGCATCGTTGTTCTGACCCCAAAAACTATTCTTTTAGGTTATTATTCTACTCATGGGATGTTGCTAGACTTAAATTATGAATGTTATGATAAATTATGAATGTTACCTAAGTTGTGGAAAATTCAATGTAACATTTGTAGACTTTGTACAAACTTGTTTTTTAATGTGCATTTGTACCAATCTCAGAAAATGAGGGAGATCCCCAGCAAAATTGACGAAAATGAATTGCAAAAGTGCAGAAATTTAGTTAGGATTTGACCATTCATTGCCAAGTTTAGCCACCATTACATGCCGCTTTGATGACTGTCTTTCAATTGTTTCAAATTTAAAACCTGTTCCTGTGTATTTTAAGACAAGTGCCCATTTTCACTAGCAGCCAAACCTCAAATTGTTGGGTAACTTAATTTTCTTATTATCTCATATTATTTTTCATGGATAAATACATTTTGGTGACAAAAACAGGCATGATAATATTTGTGATATATAATATTGGGGAAATTCAGTCCTGCTCCAAGGGGCTTCATGTGCATATCATCTGCCAGTGCCTGCCCAGCTCAGTGCCCTACAACTACTGCTGCTCCTGCTCAACCTTTGACCGTCCTTACTCTGGAACTCTTTCTTAACTCTGAGACGGTGCTGCTGTATGTGAAAGGTGAGTCCAGAAGGTGCCAGGGACCTCTCCCTTTGGTAAAGCCCCCTGAATGTCCCCCAAATGTCTAATAAGCCTTCTAAATTTCGTCCGAGACCATTGGCCGGGATACAAATTTATTTGCCCAAAAATGAATACGGCAAAAACAAAAATTTTGTCCGATTCAACTTTTGCCATGCACAAGTCTTCCTATTCAACATATTAATTTTATTAAATGTTGGATTATATGTCCAAATATGGTATCAGAAGAAAGGACCGTCTGTCCCTGAAAAACTTTAAATAAATTATATGAGTATACTAAATATATGGAAGGAGAATCAAGATTGAATAAACATTTAGTAAAAACGGCAATACAAGCTTTGGACACTAGGGTGGGAAAACCTCCTATCATGAAGGTTTTTCTTTTATTATTAAATATAATATTACATATCACATGATTAAAAATGCCCTCTATAGGCCACCTACTCATTAATTACTAAACTCAAAGTTGCGAACTGTCAAGGTGAGAGAAAATAATTTTACCACTACTCCTTCCCTTGAAGTAAGCCATGCATACTACACAGATATAAAGGTTAGATTTGTAATGTAAGTAAGGACAACCTTTTTGTTTGTGTTTCACATTTTAACAATCATTTAACCTATTCTAATTGTATGAGACAGGGACGAATGCAATATGATACAGATTAACAGTCAATTGTTACAGTCAGCAGAACAGAAAGGGGAATTGAGTCACTTTTGACAACTAAAATGGTGACAATTGAGTAAAATGTAACTTTTATTTAAAACTAACTAAAATACTGGGGAGAAATTATTAGAGCATAATTAGTTCATATCATTGGAAATGGTATCTATATAGTACTATAATTATCTAGGAAAATGCAAATTAAAATAATCAAAGAAAAGCAAAAGGAAACCTCTTGACACATGTTTCAAAGAAATTATTTGGCTTAGTCAGGGGAAAGGCAATACTAGGAGAGGCTATATCAACAGCGTTAGGCTCATTGCATTCTATTTATCATGACCAATATTAGGGTTATAATTAGGTATATTTTTAGTGCAGGATGCAGAAGAGCATTAGATTCCAGAAGTAGGTAACATGAAACTTTAAAACAAAGTATTTAGTGAAGTATTACTGTTGATTTAGCATTTTAAATACAATTTCATTCTCATTCCTTATTTATGCATCTAATTATAATGAGTTACATATGAACATTAAAAAAGGGACTTTGACAAATAGTCTCATTATTCCATGTAATTGCTAATTAAAATGGTTTCCATAAAAATTAATGCCTTCCTCAAAATATATATGGCTTTCAAGCATGAACCGTCCACTCTATTTTTAAGTTGCTTCCCAAACACTGTGTTTATTTGTTATTGCAAACACCAACAGATATTTTTTTTAACACGTCAGGGATGTAATACTTTGAAAAATATTTTAACAAAGGTTGCCCCGGGTATTAATTGAGTCTATAAAATACACAATCACAAAACATAAATAAAATGTTATAAATAAAACATCTACGTTTCTTTGATTTACTCAGAGTAAATCATAAACATTTAGTTGTATAAACAAAAAAAATCAACCCATATATTTTATTAATTTCAGATATGTTGAACTTACTATTTTTACAAATGCGGAGGTCATTTTGGTGCATCATTGGACCAAGATCCTGATGTTCTCATTCTGACCCGGGTTGCCTGACCACGCGTGGCCTGTCTGAGGGCTCCCTGCCGTGTGCCTTGCCTGCGGCCTCTTTTCCGTGTGCCTTGCCTGAGGGCTCACTTCCGTGTGCCTTGCCTGAGGGCTCCCTGCTCTGTGTACAGTTCCCTGCCATGTGCTCAGTGCTCTGCCTGTGGGCTTTCAGCCATGTTCCTGTTGTTTGGTCTGTCCAAGCGCTTCCAGCCATGCCCTTGTTATGTAGCCTGTGTGAGGGGTTTCAGCTGTGTTCCTGATGTGTGCCCTGTCCAAGGGCTTTCCAGCCTTGTGCCCTGTCCGAGGGCTTTCCAGCCTTGTGCCCTGTCTGAGGGCTTTCCATCCGTGTGCCCTGTCCGAGGGATTCCCAGTCGTCTATCAAGCTCCTTGTGTGTGAGCATGAATGGCTATGTATAAGGGTGTAGAAGCATGTGTATGTGTGTTTTTGTGTGAGCATAGATACGTATGTGTATGTGAGTATATATGTATAAGTGGTGTGAGATGAAGTGTGTGTTAACATAAGTGGTGTGGGAGAGAGTGTGTATAAGAATCGATGTGTACATGTGTGTTAATGAGTATAAGTAAGTATTTCTGTTAGCATGTGTAAATTAGTGTAAATTCATATGTGTGCTAGCTTTTTTTGTTGGAGGTAGAGAGGGGCAATGATGACACAGACAAGCTGTTTGGGGAAAAGATTGCACAGATACGTTGTAAAGGTGGCACTCACAAGCTGCTTGGGGCAAAGGTGGCACATGTTACTTGGGAAAGTTGGGGGGACAATTTTTGCACTGGGGCACTGTGGTTTCTAGCGTACATTGCTATGAATCTCCGAAAACAGGAGCGATCCCTGACAAAACTGTCAAAAATGAATTCTAAAACTGCAGAAATTTTGTTAGGATTTGTCCATTGATCGCCATGTGTAGCTTCTGCCATTACAAGCCAGTTTGGCGCTATTTGATGAGGAAAAGGACTGTTACCAGGAGGGTACATATGAATGACTGAGTAGGCAAAAAAATAAGAGGTGGTCTCATTGATGGTCATGGCTGTGATTGATGGGTCCAACAAACCGTGGTAGTTTTTCCTTTCTTTTTTTCCACTTTGGCCAGTCAATATTTACACGTTAACGGGACAAGCATTAGATATAGAAGTGTGCTGATCCAATTTTAACTTGTCAGAAGCAGCAGTCACAAACTGATGAGAGTTCAGAGTATGAAATAAATAATTTCAATTATATCTAAAAATGTTTACTCCCCATTCATAGGCACAAATACAATAGAAGTAGTGTTCTAGTGATTTAAATACAGGACAAGGCATTGAATTTTACACTAAGTAGTCGGCTGCAGTGTAAATTGGATTTTATGTATCAAAATTCAGTAGCATGGTTTCAGATCTAGATCAGGTCTATTTAATATTAGTAGTTTTGACAGATTATATTATGCTAAATGAGAAAAGGTAGAAACTTTTAGCCTTTATCTTTTTTGGCAACCTTTCACATATTGACATATGCAGACACAACATTTCACAACATCGACCCACCTGTTGTCACAATTTCATTGAATGGCCATTCAGGAAAAAAGCATTTGTACTGCTCAGGTTCTATAAAATATGGGGACTTGTGCTCATAGCAGTCCTCATCTGAACTCATACATGTGACATACACAGCTTGCAATTATTGCCCTCTTATTTATTAGATTGTTTCTATTTGTTAAAGTAACCTTACTACTTGTTTGTTATGAGCTCTCTATTCTTTACCTCTATTACTGAATTGGGGCTTAGGACCAAGAAACACTTCTAATGGAGTCTGACTCGGGGACCAAGACCTTCAGGATTGTTTTATGCTGACCACAGAAACCCAAAAAACTGCTTTTATGCCAATGTCAAAAAGGGGAGAAACTATATAGCATTGCCTTGAAAACATTTTATTGCCACTACTCCATGCTAATCCTACTGATCCTTTCTGCTGCTTTTGACACTGTGGACAACCCTCTTCTCCTTCAAAAGCTTTATGATCTTGGCCTCCGTGATACTGCTTTCTCATGGCTCACTTCCTACCTCTCTGATCGTACCTTCAGTGTCTCTGTCTCCAGTAACACTTCCCCTCCCCTCCCTCTCTCAGGTGGGGTACCCCAAGGCTCAGTTTTAGGACCCCTTCGGTTCTCTCTTTACACTTCCTCCCTTGGCAAACTGATCTCATCCTTTGGCTTTCAATACCACCTGTATGCTGATGACACCCAGATCTATATAGCCTCACCTGATCTCTCTCCCTCTGTCTTAGATCGTGTAACTAACTGCCTTGCATCTGTCTCTACCGGGATATCTGAACGTTTCTTGAAACTCAACCTCTCCAAAACTGCAATACTTTTACTAGTGTGGCTGGTCCATCCCTAACAATGGCACTTTTACCTATTGTGTTATACAACTTAACTCTCTCTAGATTGTAAGCTCGTTTGAGCAGGGCCTTCCTCACCTATTATCTCTGTAAGTCAATTTGTTATGTTACATACTACTTGTTATGTCCTGTCTACCCATTGAACAGCGCTACAGAATTTGATGGCGTTATATAAAAGTAATAATAATAATAATAATTATATTTTTGGAATATAAAATACATTTCTGGTTTTTTTTCTTTAAGATACACTCTATAATCAATAATTATAGAAGGCTTTTATTAGTCCTGTGTGACTAAAACCTTACATAATGGGCTGCTGTTGTATAACTATACCAAAGCAGATTCATTTACAGCCTACTCATGATTTTAACCAAGCGGTAAGAAAGCACATTCTCTGACCTTGAGCAACCCTAGATAAATTGGGTCTATAAAATTTCATGTGTCCTTCATTCTGATTTCAATGCTTTTTAATGCACCCACCAAGGTCTAAACATTATAATAAATGACCACTTTATCATGCTTTGCAAGTGAGGGAGATTGAATCTTTCTCAGGGAAAAGCTCAATGTAATGCATCTTAACCAGTACTAATTGTAATTTTTATGCAAAGTGGCATATCAGATTAAAACCTGATGAGCTATTTAGTGGATACGTGCCAAAGTTCAACTTTGTTTTGGGTAGAATGCATACAATACGTGATAAATATTTAAGATGACTATGAGAATCCAATAGTTACAGTGATCTAACATTTATTTCTTCTGATCCCTGGAAACTTTTTTTTTTTGCAACCAACTGTAACTGATAACAGACAATTTGTTTCTTATTCAGTCATCTAATGTACATTTTCCCATTTTGCTTTACAACTGATTGAATCTATTTGTTATGTATTGCACATCACATCCGAGAAATGTTTTATGACTTGTTCTAAAGTACCGCTCATTCAATACACCATTATTCATTTAACTGGCAGAGCTTTGAGCTGACAGTGTAAATGTATTTTACTGTTGCAAAAAGTAAGAGTACTTCTTTAAATGATCCCTTAGTATCAGTTCTTGTGCTAAAATGTTATTTAATATATGTAGAGCAATAGCTCATTAAAATGGTGGCAGTTTAAAGAACAATACTTTCCAGTCCAGATGTTATATAATAGCTAACAGGCTTGGGATACGGATTTATTTGCTTGAAAAAAGTTGTAGTCATTAAAATCCATGCTCTTTCTAGCCAATTAATCAGTTACCAGCGTGCAAGGAAATATTGGAACCCCCATTTTAAAATCACTCAAATTCACACTTACATATTACTCCTATTTTAGACCAGATCACATTAAAGTAATGTTGCCCAACATTTTCTGTAATTTAAACAAAGTTATCCCTCTTTTGTATATAGTACAGAGAACATCTATCATAACAATATTCTATATTCAACTGTTTAACGTACATATTGTCCATATACCAAAACCTGTTATATAGACAATAATCGTTCTTATAATTATATATATATATATATAATCTATATAAGAATTTGAGTTAATGTAATTTCATTAAAAAAAAACTAATTAAACTGTTTCTTGAAGACAGGCTTCAGAATATTTTACAAACATTTGATTATAATCTATTTATGTCATTGCACTGCATTATTTTAATATCATTATTGATTAGGCTCTGTTCATGGGTGTTTTACCGTACAACAGTACAGTAGAGATTTCCAGTAGCTGAACAATCTTGTATTGTATCCATTACAAAGCGTAGACCTTAGATCAGATTGATTTACTAAAGCTTAAGTTGCCAAAACTCCCTTTTCATAGAGGTACTCATGAATATTTTATCATTGAGGTTCATGTTAGGTCAACAAGTGCAGACATTACATTCATAATTTTGTATCCACATTGAAACACAGCCAATGAATCACACAACCCCCCTAAGATATAGTATTAGATAAAAACACTAGATACAGCTTTCTAGTTTTTTAGGTAACCAAGTAACTATAGCAACCATGACTCATTGATACTGATGAGACCCTAAATGAAATGTATCAAAAGAATTTGATTATTTGATGTCAGTACGTCCATAGTGCATGTGGGGGTACTGTTAAATTTAAGGTATTGCGCAGTCCACATCGTGATGTCCCACCAACTCACTTAAAATTATTGAAGAGGATATTAGGATCAGAGTGGGGCTGGTTTAAATAAAGGCTCAATATGATATACTTGTCTAACTTTACAGACCTCTAATTTTCTCCCTACAATTTCTCTTCACATTGATTGACCTGGATAGAGTTTAATCGGACCATATTTAGTTAGTAATTAGTTTCAGTTTTGTATATATGGTTGATTAGTGGAAAATACTTTTGTGATAAAGGCTAAGCAAAATGATTTCAGTTTATTTTAAATAATCTAATTCAGTGAGCCTTTTGTAGTTATCATACACATTTTCACATTTGGTATCCTAATCAAAATTGATCCTAATCCTCATCAATTTTGAATGTGGGGGAGAGTCTGGCCTTGTTTTTGAAGCTTTGTACGAATCGCCGATTTTACCAAAATTTGGTAAATTTCCAATTTGTATGAATCTGAATCCCTAAATCTACTAGTGTTTTTTTTTTACTAAATATGTACATAGAAAATGTCAGAATGATAAAGTATGATAAAGTATTTTTTTTTGCAGAAGATACAAAAGTAATGCAAAAAGATAGACAATCCTGGCGGAACAAGCCAAATGGCAAATTTAAGTAAATTAAGAATGTGGCAGCTGCAATTTAATGCTAATAAATGTAAAATAATGCACTTGTGATGTAAAAAATCTCAAGGCAGAATATAGCATTGGGGCACTGTTCTGACATGGACAACATTAAGAGGGACTTGAGAGTAATTTCTGAGGCAGACAATCAGGGTGCTGGGTTGTATAGCTAGAGGTATTAGTAACAGAAAGGGAGAGATAGTTCTGCCAGTTTAAAAACTTTGATCAGATCTCACTTAGGGTATTGTGTTCTGGACCCCAACTGAAAAGTAATCGACATGCTAAATGGTAAATGGGATTTCATGATAGAAACATTAACAGTTGTGTGAAAAAGAAAATACACCCTCTACAACCTCAGATGTCCAGCAACACATGACACAAAAATAAAGCCAAAATGGAGAAGCCATGTGTGAAAAAACTAAGTATGCCTTATGATTCAATAGCTTGTAAAACCACCTTTAGCAGCAATAACTTAAAATCATGGTTTTCTGTATGACTTGGTCAGTCTCTCACATTGTTGTAGTGGCATTTTGGCCCACTATTCATTATAATGTTGCTGTAGTTTTTACCAGTTTTTTCTAAATGTTTACTTTTACATATGTTGGTGTGCACACAATACCATGTATTCTGCCCATTGGTAGCATCATCTTTAACCTTTTGGATCATGTGCAGTGCCAGATTGAGGCGCTATGCATCAGGGATTGACTGGCGCATTAGCAGGAAATCCCTGGTACTTTAAGAC
This sequence comes from Spea multiplicata, assembly GCA_009364415.1. NCBI lineage: Eukaryota > Metazoa > Chordata > Amphibia > Anura > Pelobatidae > Spea > Spea multiplicata. The sequence goes on from VKOC01029237.1 coordinate 27,692, forward strand.
CTGATGATGTAAGTGCAGCTGATGCCTGGTTATGTGTGGTTGCACATTATGTTTTTCAGCCCATGCCAGCAGGGACTGTGTGTAGGAGGGTGCATATTGATGACTGACAGGTAGAAGTAGCAAAAAAAACACAATGCAGGTATATATCTATATAAATAATAAATAAATATATATTTATATATATATGCATCTATCTACATACAGTTTATATAAAAGTGTGCTTCTGTTTTTGCTTTTTATCACAAAAAATTACTTCTTTTAGCATACTTTTTTTCTTATTTAAAGGGTACTGAGATATTAAATAGTGTAAAGAATATATGGTAAAAATCAATTTCTGTTGCAGATAGAGAATCTAAAACTGTACTGTGTTTAACCACTAGGTTGTGCTGTGCTTATAGATACAACAAAGGCAACGATCAAAAATAAATTCTTCCTACATCCATTTAACCATTATGTGAAAGTTAGCTGCAGCAATAATTGAGCACAATAAACACCCATTATGCCCTTTTAATCTAAGCTTTCACAAAGGTTTAGCATAATGTAAAGGTTTTAACAGCAATTTTACTGAACAAACTTCGCTAAACCTTATAAAGCTTATCAAACTAATTCATTAATATATATATATATATATATATATGTATATATGTATATATATATATATATATATATATATATATACACACACGCACAAATACATACACTAAATATTTACATTCCTGTTACACTGTTTAACATGACCTATTTCTGTTTAACTGTGTCCTCAAATATTTTGGTGGAAAATTATAACTATGGTATAAGTACCATACTTAGAGAATTCTATATAATTAAAACAAGGTCCTGTATTAGGAATTAGGACTGAACCTCTGATGACTTTAACACAGGGGAAAATTAACTTTAAGCAAAAATAGAAAGAGGAAGATCATCATTATACATCCAATTGTAACAAATATAGTGATAAGGGGAGAGGGGGTACATATTGAGAAGTGGGGAAGGGGTACATAGTAACAAAGGGGGAAGGCAGTGAGAAGGGGGAGAGGGAGTACATAATGATAAGGGGGAACAACAGTGTGGCAATTTTGGTTTTGGTGTGGTAGCGGAGGGAGTGATTGCATGCTAGGGAGCATGGAGCGGGGCCCAAGGAAATGCTTTCTGGGGATTAGCTGTTTTTCCTTGTATTTAATGTATATTATTGTTTCCATTGTTTCCAGTTATATATTACTGTACTTGTTTGCACTTGCACATAAACTATCTTTAATGAACGCTAGTTGTTTGTTACAAGATTTTTTTTCCTTTCTTTTTTTGGGATGGGGGGGCGCCAGAGGAGTAGTCTGCACAGGGTGCCAGAACACTTAAGGTCGGCTCTGCCTCTGATGACTTTAACACGGGGGAAAATTAACTTTAAGCAAAAATAGAAAGAGGCAGATCATCATTATACATCCAATTGTAACAAATGAATTTGTGCTAATATTGCAAATATGAGTTGACATCTCAAACACCCTGGTTAGTTTTTTCCTGCAAAGCTGAACTGGTCCTAAATAATACATATGGTTAAATGATTTGATCAAATCTCCTAAATTTTACAATGTAGGGCCAACTCAGTTCTTTTTCCCAGGAGTAGTATATCAGTGTAATACTTAGATATGCCAGTGACTAACTCATTCCCCTAAGAAAAGAATGAAGGCAACTTCAAAACTAAACCAAAACATACTACATAGAGAAATCTAATGTTAGTATGTAAACCAAAGTATATATACAGTATATAAGCAGGGCCGGCCTTAGGGTGTGCGACCTGTGCTGCCGCACAGGGCGCCACAGCAGCAGGAGCGCCTGTCCGGTACTTAAATTAAAACATCAGTTTTTTTTGTTTGTTTGTTTTTTTAACTTTATTTTACATACTCCATGTTAAATAAAGTTAAAAAACAAACAAACGATGCACAAACGATGCACACCCCTAAGGCCGGGCAGGGGCACAAGTGGTCGCTCGTGAAGTTTTCAGCAACCACTCGGCGCCCCTCACTCTCCGTGACTCCGTCACAGTGCCGGCGTTTCATGCTGAGCGCCGAAATATGATGTCAGCTGTGAAGCGTGCACCGCGGCAGAGCGGGAAGACGGGCACCTCGCGCTCCCACTGCAGGACTCCCGCAACAAGGAAAGTAAGGATAATGAGAAGTAGGGAGAAGGGGTAGATAGTGAGAAGGGGGGTGCAGTGAGAAGGGGCAGGGGGACAGTGTGAGAAGGCACAGGGGGGGCGGTGAGAAGGGGCAGAGGTGGTAGATAGTGAGAAGGGGCAGTGAGAAGGGGCAGAAAGGGTAGATAGTAAGAAGGGACAGAGGGGGAAGACAGTGAAAATGGGGAGAGGGCATAGATAGTGAGAAAGCGAGAGAGGAGATAGATAGTGAGAAGGGGGAGAGAGGGTACATAGTGATAAGGGGGCACAACAGTGTGGCAATTTTGGTGTGGTAGCGGAGGGAGTGATTGCATGCTAGGGAGCGTGGAGCGGGGCCCAAGGAAATGCTTTCTGGGCTCCAATTTTTTCAATATTTAAAAAAATGTTTTTGTTACAGCAGATTAGCTGTTTTCCTTGTATTTAATGTATATTATTGCTTCCATTGTTTCCAGTTATATATTACTGTACTTGTTTGCACTTGCACATAAACTATCTTTAATGAAAGCTAGTTGTTTGTTACAAGATTTTTTTCCTTTCTTTTTTTTGGAATCGGGGGGCGCCAGAGGAGTAGTCTGCACAGTAAAATAAAAACATTATAATATTTTTTTATGAATAAGGTTAGAAACAATTAAGGTAATGTGTTAACTGTCTGAATTAAAGTATTGAATAAGAGATGAATAAAGTGTTCAGTATTATAAGGCTATATTAATTACCACATGAAAACAAATCAGATGAATGAGAGATATTATGCAATTCTTCAAGCTGTTAAATAGCATGTTATGTTTATAGAAAATATCTACTGTTTTGTGTATAATTGTGTATGCTTACTTGATTATATTTAGAAATTCCTTGGCCACCACTGGGAGCTAATGACAAATTAAAAATAGATACTGGAAGGTAACATTGATCTCTAGACACCTCTGCTTTATACAGTTTATATAATTATCCCCAGTTGGATCAATTTTCTGTTAGCCTGTATGTAAAATAGAGGCTTAAAATTCCTTGGCTCCTTAAGGGCATTGAGTATAAAATATTCTAAGAATTGTCTAAGAATTTTTGCTTTAGCGCACTTATTTCATAAGTCTTATAAGTTTGTGTTAAGATTTCACTAGGGAGAATAATATTAAAATCAATGTATTATAGTGCCTTGGTAACCAAAATTTCACTGCCCTGTTGATAGATTATATTTTACAATATATACTAAAGCAGTGACTGGTGATATGAGCAAACATGCTAATGGAGGAGAAAGGATGTTGGAGTGGTTTATAGGTTGCAAAAAAGCGGTAATGAACAAAGAGCTGTTTGTCTTACTATTTCTCTATATTTTGCATATTGAAGAGAGTAATAGAGCTATGTAAATGAGGATAATAGTTTAAAAAAAATCTATGAAATCTGCACAATATGACTATGAATTAACAAGGAGACATACTGCAGAGAGCTCAGAACTAGTGGTCTGCAGTACCAGCGGAAACATTGGCCACACAGGTGATACACACACTATCTCTAACTATGGATATCACACATTCCTATTATCTACCCCTCTGATGAAGCCTACAAGTGAAACGTGTTTGAGCAATCGTTATGTCGAAGAAACTATGTGGATAATAACATACACTTGTACGTCATTGGTTGATGCCAAACGAGCCCCTGCTGGCAACCAGTAGGGTCACTCATACAGACTTTTAAAATCCTGGCCCAGCAACTTGGCTGGCAGAGACCACTGGTCTCCCTGCTATAACAGTTAAAGGTCTCTACAAGTGACTTTATTGGTCATTCGTACGGCCTTTTAACTGAGACAAGTGATCTCTGCCAGCCAAGTTAACCCCTGACGGCGAACCTACGGATTTCCGCTCCCGCTATCTCCCCAGCATTGCAGGGGTTAACGGGAGCAGAAATCCATAGGTTCGCGGTCAGGAGTTAAAAAGGCTGTGCGAGTGAGCCTATTGGTCGCCTGCAGGGTCCTCCTCTGGCATAAACCAATTGGACAACCAAGGATAGCTGGGGTCTGGTACACGGAGAGGACACGCCAAGGATAGCCGGGGTCTGGTACATGCAGGGAACACGCCAAGGATAACCGGAGTCTGGTACACGTAGAGGATAGCAAGGATAACAAGGGCAAAGGGTCTAAAAGGCACAATAACTGAATGAATCTCAGTGCTCAGTATTTAATTTTCTCTCTAGTTGTCGCCACACTCATAGATGTGACGTCACTTGCGTGTGCTTTCTGCCAACTGTGTCAGGGAACACATAAAGTTTGGTGAGGGCACACACACACACACAGAAGAGACCATGCAGGCAGTGGAGGAAGAAGGAACAGAAGCGATGCAGGACCTTCCTCCCGGAGTGAGTGAGTATAGCGGTGAGTGGCTGTGCCGAGAATCCCGCCATGGGTTCTGACACATATATGGATGCTTACACTAATATACACTCCCTCTCATATAACTTACAGATAAAAATTCATGCTCACACACAAACACTTTCACGTGAACATCCATGCTAACACACAAGCATTTACACATACACATCCATCCTAACACACACACATACCCATCCATGTTAGTACACAGACTTTCACATATATATCCATGCTAGCACTCAATTACATATGCACATCTATGCTAACACACAAACAAATCTATGCTAATACACAAACACTTACACATTCCTGATCACACACAAATGCTTTCCCATACACATTTATGCTCTTGTACACTTACCCATTCCCCTTAATGTTAACACACACTTATACATACATTCTCATTCTAACAAACATACATACATTGATACATACATATTCCCTTCCTTACCCTCTCCCTCTCACTGTGCAAGCAGCCTTGCTTTCACTATAAAGCTGTAAAGGGGGGAGTGAGTCAGCATTTTGAATTACATCACTGCTTAGTTGATAAACATTTGCATCACAAGTTGCTGTTATACTGCAACGAAGAAGCATGATGGATATACATAAACATAAGTAGCAGTACTGGATGGTATACGTGGCACACGGGATAGAAGTTATTTCAATGTTGGTGAGTCCTTCGATTTTGGTATAGATATAGTTGAAAGAATGCAGTTTGATTTATTATGACCATGCATGCTATCAAAACTATTACACTTCTAAACATAGATCATGGCCCTTACAATGCCCTGAATATTTTGTAATAAATGAAGAGTATCATTACACACGTTGTAATTATGTAAGCCCTTTTAAAACAAATCTGATCTGCTTTCCTGTTAAGCAGCAAATAAACTGTGTTAGTTCTATAATCTTGCTTCATTAACCTTCTGGAATTTGATAAATTACAGTTTACACAGTTTTCTTTTCTCTGAGAAAAAATATAATTTTTTAAGGCTCTATACATCATGAAGAATAGGACTAATAAATACTTTGTAATTCAGATTCAGGTAAAGTCCAAAGATAAGTAGCAGAACCAAACCTTACATCATGCAGAAAAAGCCTACAGAGTTTTTTAAGAAGTGGTCAGGAGGAAATTGGTAGCTTTGGGTAACTAACTGGGTGAAAACAGGAGATCAAAACAATAAGATTGTTACCAGCAGCTACATCACACAACAGGAATGGATATAAGAGGGGTGGCCTTTTATAGGACTAGGAGTGTCAGCTGAGGTAATGGCAGATAGTTAACATGTGAGCACTCTCTGTGGCTATAGTCCAGCAAGAAGCACTACCAGAGGAAGAAGGATATCTGAAATCATCTTGTGGTGAGTCTGCAGGATCTGCACACAAAAGGTTGTTGGTTCATATCAAAGCATCCCCCTCTAAGAGTGTCATGGCCAGATGTCTAATACATTTTAGCATTAAACATAGCCTGGAACATAATGCCTAAGCAAAAGGGGCAGGACAAGACCATTATCTGATTCCAATCTCAGTGGTCAAAACCAGACAAATACATTATGACAACCACATGATCCACAGCAATTAGGCCCCTGGAAATAATACTCTGGGAAGGGTAGCTGGGAGCATTTATAATCCCTTAATTACGGAACAAACAGCGGGTGTGTCAGGAACCAGAGATATGTATGACAGGGGTCATGGAGAGACAGAGCCTCCTGGTTGAGACATAGGCCAGTGAATAACTTACCATGCTTAGAATTGCAGGCTCAAATCCTGACAGATCAACAAATCATGACCAGATCATGATGCATTGATATGGAATGGTTTACTGAAGGCTAGGTACATGGAAGCTGGCTGTTGAACATATTCAATGCTACACAATCCGCTCGGATATAAAATGGCAGATACTAAACTATATTATTATTATTATTATTTTTTAAAGAGTCATTATGTTCTGTAGCACTGTACAATAGGTAGACAGGACATAACAAATTGTTACAACATAACAATTTTACTTACAAAAACAACAGGTGATGAGGACCCTGCTCAAATGAGTTTACAATCGATTACGGCATGTTTTGTCTGGGGGCTTCCCTGTGTACGCTCTCTGTCCATCATGCTAACCAAGTAATATTCCAGATGACAGTTTAAGGACATACAGTGTGCGTTTATTATGAAAGCAGAACAAGGTAGCCACAGTCCTTCTTGTAATAGGCTGATTACAAGGGAGATTTCTAATCTCGACCCTGGAACACAGAGGACCTGACCAATGCAATCTGGCCTTGCTTATGAACCAGAGGAGCCACAGGAACTACTACCCTAGGCAAACACATGATACCCATGGTTAAATATATGAAATCAAAACACATAAATCACATAAAGTCTCTGTATCGGATACCGACACAGCTTTAAATCACTCTTGGTTTTTGTGTATTATAAGTGATTTTCAAAAAACAAAACACAATTTTAAAAATGTAAATTTTTTTAAGTGTTGTAGATAAATGTACCAGCCTCCCATCAGATCTGGCAGTGGCTAATACAGTAAAGACGCCTAAACATGCACGGGACAGGCATAAAGTTACCCTGAATCTAAGACAAGACCAAGGACTTATCTTCCATCAAATTCTATATTTATAGCTCTTCAATTACTCCAAATGTATACTACTCAGAAAAAACACATCAACTTTATAGAATATATTTAAATTACACTCTTAATCTCTTTACTTAGTTCTGCACTTTTAAATAGATATTGGCAGTAGTTTTCTGTCAGTGTATTAAACTTTTTCTTAATTTCTAAAATGGTATTTTTGGTTCAGTTTCATGACTTGTTGGCAGTAACTTAGCCAATCAATCTTTTATACATTCAAGAAATATGATTACAGTGGGGAATGATGCATTAACAACAGCTATACAGTATGTCTTGAGATGTATTTTTAGAATATGCTAAATTACAGGTATTGTATATTAATTTATATAACATTTTTGGTACGTTTTTGGCCCATCCTTTTTAATGCAGTTAATTATGTTCCCTGCCTATTTTGTTCGGTCGAAAATCAGGGGGCATTTTTAATTCGGGATATGACATTTGTTGCCCATATTCACTCTCATTCACTCTCACACTCCATTCTCGTTCACTCTCTCTCATGTTGTCTAAACATTTCTTTACCTTCTCGGCCGACCACCTCTGCTTCCACTTCCACCTCTTCTTGTTCTTCATCTTTTATTTTCATTGGGAACTGGAAGCTCCTAAATATTGGCGTACGGTGAACCTCCGCCAAAATTGTGGTACTTTTGGTAACGTCTTCTCCCCTGATTAGATGATTTAGGGAGAGGAGGTCACCAGGTCAGTTTGCCCTAAGGTGAACCTCTGCCAAAATGGTGGTGCTTTGGGTGACGTTCTCTCCCTCAACTGGAAGTGGGGGAGTGCCTACATCTTATGTCTGTGGAGATGATAACATAGAAGATGAAAGAGAGAAGATAGACAATAAAGAACAAGTTATGTGGAAGGTGAAGTGACCTGCAGAATTGGAAGTGGTCATCAGAGAAGGTAGGGAAACATTTAGAGACTGTGAAAGCGAGTGAGAGAATGTGTGAGAGAAACGGTCCAAGTACTTTGGGGCAGCTATTATACGCATCCAAATGCACAAGTGTATTAGGTGCAAAATCAAACACACAGTTTCTAGCATTCTGTACTGATAAATAGATGTAACACACAATTTAAATATCCTGAAGATCAGAAATTCTAAATCCAATAATTTATATTGTTTAAATAGTTTTTTTCAGAAACCATGCTTATTATCACACCATAGTTTTGTAATACCAAAATATACATCAAGCCAAATTTTTTGTTAAGGTAGTGTGTAGCTTGAAAGTAAGCCTGAACATACCGTATTTGCTCGATTATAAGACAAGGTTTTTTTCAGAGCAAATGCTCTGAAAAATACCCCTAGTCTTGTAATCGGGGTCGTCTTCTAATCAGACCTCAAATAGAGGTCTGACTAGGAGACTAAGATCCAGATCCCCCGCACCGCTGCAGGGGACCTGGATCCTCCTGTCTCCCCCCCATCACACACACTTACCGGTGCTTCCTGCCGGGGCAGCGGGTTGACGTCTACGCAATGCGTGTAGACAACGTCCGCTGCAGCCGGAAGGAGGTGTGGCTAGCAGCGGGGGTTGTCTGCGTCCGTCGCGTAGACATTCCCCGACTGTCAGAGATCAGACAAGGAATGTGAGTCAGGGAATGTATGCGGGAAGGACGCATACAAACCCCCGCTGCCAACTCCACCTCCTTCCAGTTGCAGGGGAAGGAGACGGCAACCCGCTGCCCCGGCTGGAAGCACCAGTAAGAGAGGGGTGAGAGGAGTGATAGGGGAG
>VKOC01029240.1:0-16630 GCA_009364415.1 Spea multiplicata
ATATAGGGGCAGAGTAGCATATAGGGGTATAAGGCATTTCTGGGACAGAGAGACAAGCTGGGGGTAAGATGTGCATAACTGGGCAAAAATAGTTTACATGAATATTTACTAGTAAAGCTTTTTTTGGTATTTTTTGGGTTCTTGTTAAAATATAGCTTTAATTATTATGTCAGTAAAATAAGAAGGCAAATCGTGAAATGCCATTGTAAATTATAAGTTTTTATTTTAAATAAACGAAAACTTTGCATATTTTCCCCCCGATTAATCGATTAATCGAAAAAATAATCGGCCAGCTAATCGATTATGAAAATAATCGTTAGTTGCAGCCCTACTTGAGACACATGAGACATGTGTAGGACAAGTAGATCCAGAGGGCCTGCCATGATCTGTTGACCCTATATAAATAAATGTAATGTAATCTCCCAAATGTTAGGTGATTCTACTGTTTTTTTCTATGTTGGCCCTATAAAAGGCATCGTCACAGGGTTTACAGGGCCCAGGTATTTGTGGACCCCTTTTGTCCATAAGAATGGGCAAGCAGGATCCTGCTGCTCCTCACACTTGTGGCCTGTGCGTTGGGCCTTTGTATTGTAACACGGTTATATTCTACAGTAATAATTGATTCCTTATCAGTATGTTTATGTGATACGTGTAAAAGGAATGCATATTATTGAAATATTATTTCATTTATCCTAATGTAGTTCATACATTGTGTTCTGTTGAAATACAACTAGGTGTTTTTGATGTTTATGCCATCCACCGTCGCTGCCTGTAAGGTAAAGGAGGACTTAAACCCAATATTATTGTTTAGTAACCCATGTGATTAATATCTACATTTAACGTTAATTCTAACAACTCCCCACAATCAATGTGTTTATTGTGACCATCTGTGACAGAATATGGATATTCATTACTGATAAAACCAATTTATGAATGTATCAAAGAGATTAGCGTTAAGGATTCTATCCTCCTGCCTTGGCACAGGAAGCACTCGCTGATACTAATCCGGACAGGAGGTGCCCATGGGGCAAACCACTCGAGGCTGGGGAGTGGTTTTTACCCCTGAGGTTTCTCTGGGACAAAATAACACCATGGCGCCAAGGCCACTTAGGTAATGGAAGGTAGTGGATATGGGCAGCTGTTTATGGGCTCATTGGGATGTTTTAGCCCTGGGCAGCTGCCCCCTTTTGCCTTGTGGTAACTGCCATTTTTAATATACATAAGGGTTTTTATATCTATATAGTTAATGATTAACTTCAATAAAATATAAAAAAAAAATTAACAATAAAAATTTGAAATGATTTTGAAAGATTTGAATAAAACTATCATTTGTATCATGGCAGCGTAGATTGCATGAGACCCAAAATGACCTCTTTATACCTGGGGCATTAAATTATTCTTCAAAGCAACGCCAGATGCTTCACAGAATGGAAGTTGCGATAGCTTCAAAGAGAACTTATTCCATCCCCTCTAGGCCTATGTAAAGTGTTTCAACAGTGGCCACGGTATAAGAAAAGAAACACTTGGTTATATTCAAAAGGGAGTGAAATTCAGGATAAATACGTATATAATTGCATTGTGAGTTTTGAATTCATATTCAAAGCTAAAAATAATATCCAAAAAATGTAAATTTACCAAAATGATAGCATACAAAATTATTTTGATAACTATGTAATTTATGATATATTTTAAAATAAGGATTTCTATTATGACATATTTCATAATCGGGATTTACCTTTCTTCTCTAAACTAGAAAAGCATAATAAACTTATTAAGTACAAGATGAAGATGCTGGATATGAAGTAATCACCTTTCTTATAGTTCATACTGTACAGAGTCAATAGTGAACCCACACAAAATCTCAGACATTTAATTCATTCATTCGCCAACTTTTGCTACCATCACGCCCTGTTTTGGCACTCTTTGGTGAGGTAAAGTGCGACAGGACTATAAGTAAGATAATTCACTGATAGGTAGAGGTAGCCAAAAAGTCGGGGGTTGAGCGACGTGATCTCATTGATGCTCATGGGTGTGATTGATGGGTCCGACTACCTGAGTTTTTTCCTTACTTTTTCAACCTGCCTCAAAATGCCTCTTTTGCTCACTGTTGAGGGATCGATTCTTTAAATATTTTTCTGATTTTGGGGGGAAATTCACTGTGGGGCTGGATGTATGTATCCACTAGTGTCTACCCAGTGCCAGGGAGTCCAGAAGGTTTCAGGGTCAAAAAAATCCCCCTGAATTTCATCTAGACCGAACGGAAACCTAAATGTGTTGCCCGAAAACGAACGTGGAAAAACAAAACAAATCGAAAATGTCATCATAATCGATTTTACTTGCTGTGCATACCTTTAGTACAAAGTGAATCATGGCCTACCCATTATGTTCTGGGGAAATATTGTGTATTATCATTATAAATAAAAAAAATTGTTCATTCACAATCAAGTACATAAAACATAAAACAATCTATGCAATTGCTTTTGTGAGAAACAAATGCGCCTGATGCAACAACATAAACAACACAAATTGACATTTTGCCATTAAAAAACAAAGGGAAAAAAATATTTGGGGGTTTCATTTTACACAACTACCTTTTTAACACCACAGTCACTTGATCTGAGAAAGCTGATTCTTTCAGAGAAAAAAATTGGCAGCAAAGAAGACCCACTTGGCACATAAAGCTTGCCTCTAATTTATTTTACGTTTTGTGTAAACTGCTGATTTGTTAAGTTCAAAAAAAAATGAAAAAGGGGAAAGAGGATGGTGTGGTAATTTAGTTGACTAGAAAAAAAATCATTAGATAAATAAATAAAAATCTTAGGGTTTGTGGGAAGTGCATATTGTATAAGACCCACTTGTTTCAATGAGCAGCCATTGACTTCCACCCAGTCTCCTGCTGCCCTGTTGAGTATTTCTGTGTTTTCCCATGATCTGGTATGCCAGCCTCTAGAAAAGGTTGGCATGTCAATGCCATGAGTGGGATCCAACACCTGGTTGCTTAACAAATCCCTTTCACATAGGAAAATAACAAATATCATATGGCTATATGGCTGAAAATTAGAGCATTGAATCCATCCTTGGAAAACAATTTTGGGGGGGGTATGAATATTGTTTTAGTAAAATACTATCAAAAACAAAGTTAATGGGTAAATGTTCCAGAACAACTCAGAAAATATCAGTGTTCAGTATTATTAAAAGTGATCTGTCACTTGATAATCCTTCAGAACATGAATCCACACCTAACATTATACCAATCGCAAATAGATGGCTACAGTAAGTGACAATTACTCCACACCATTTCAAACAAGCTCCAAAGGTTACAAAGAAACGAAATCTGCATCAGAAACAAACAAAATCAGCTTGGGTTTTCCATGTAGTTAGAGGTAAAACCTTCTTTTACCTCTAACTACATTTAATTATAAGCCTACACCTAATTATAAGATGAGCCTGTTTTTAGTGAATCATCAAAAACCGCTGTCTTCATTGAGATAGACTGCTCAATTAGGAGCCTTGGGTTACTGTACACACCCTTGGGTCTGTGTTCAGTAATGATGCATTTTGCCCTTGTGTCTATGTGATTATATATTTCCCCCTTGTGTCTATGCTTGGTAAAGATCCATATCCCCCTTGTGTCTATGCTCAGCAATGATTAATTCCCCCCTTGTATCTTTGCTCAGTAATAATGTATGCTTCCCTTGTATCTGGGCTTGTGTTTACCCTTTGTCTGTCTGCTCAGTGAAGTTGTGTTCCTTCGTTGTCAGGAACCACAAAACCGGATTAATCACACCTTTATTAAATATAAATAACAAAGCAATAATGAAACCCAGAAATGTAATCAAAATTCACAGCCAGAAGTCAGGAGCCAAAACAAGTAGTCAGATAAGCGGAAGTCACCACACCTGGAGGACAACGTGGTCAGGAACAGAACCAAGGATCAGGAACCAGAGTGGGAAGTCAGCCATGCCAGGGTCAACACTGATAAACAGCAGGGAGAATGGAAAATGCGCTTGAAAGTCAGAGACCACGCAAGGCCAGAGAGATACTGGGCCTTTGCAGCTAAATAGCCGGAGCACAAGGGGCTGGCTGATCAGCAGGTAGCCCAGGAAACAGAGGAATGAAAGGCTGCTGGTTAATATCAGCTGAGGTGTTCCTGTTTGCTAAGAATGAAGTAATGGAGTGGGGGAAGAGTGAGAACTCCTTGTGTTTATGCACAGGAATGATGCTGTGTTTCACTTTTGTGTCTATGCTCAAGAATGATACACTCCCCTTCAATCAATAATGATGCATTTCCTCCTTTTGTCTATGCTCAGTGATGATGCCTTTCCTCACTTTATCTCTGGCCAGTAATAATGCATTTACCCCTTGTGTCTGTGAGTAGATTTCTGCACAAGCTTGGGTACCATTGAGATCAAAGTGAAGAGGTTAGCTCTGCAGATTGTTTCAGAGACATACTTTGAAGCACACAAAGAGATGGTAGAACTTCATGAAACAAACAAACATTAAAAAAAAAGATTTAGTTTGACTCTTTCATTAGGTGACTCCTTCTCGAGTCAAATTAATGATTCTTACATGAGGAACCCTTGGAGCCATTCCAGTCAGATAGGTGAAGGATAGGCCTGAGAGAACAGTTGGTCTTATTTTTCAGTACCGGTTCTCACGCAGCCCTCCAATGCGTTCCATCACCATAACAGCACAAGAGGCTTAGGCTGTACCTTAGGCTGCTTTGTAGGCAACACAACTTAGCCTTCAAAATTGATCATGGGATAAATTTCAGGTCAGACAGCACGAGTGGTAAAAATTAGGGCAAAAACAATACGCTTAAAATCTTCAGGATATTTGCTGTATAACATTTTTGTGATGAAAAGGGTACCCCAGACACAGAGAAAACCCTCCCCAGGCTCTTAGCACTGGAAAAAATACTGGTGATTAAGGACATAAAGATTACAATTGCAAAATTATGTGATCAAATTAATGTGAAGGGTTAAGGGATGTAGTTGCAGATAAAAAAAAGAATTGTTTCTTTTTTTTTAATAAAACATCTGCCTTATTTAGGTGGCAATATAATCTCTGCTCCAGAGAGACCTGGACCAGATGTATAAAGAATGATTTGTCAGATGCTTACATATGCCGCTGCTTAAAAACTATCTCAGAGGAGAAAAGTCTTGCCACATTTTATACATGTAATCATAATATGCAAATTGCATAACTTAAATCAAAATGATAACAATGTTACAAGGTATGGTAATTAAGTAAAGCATGATATTATTTTTTTAGAAAGAAAATGCAATGGAATGTCCGTAAAATAGAAATTTGTAGTTTTTTCAGACGAGTGGGTTTTTTTCTCCTGCTTTTTTTTTTATTGAAATGCTATGTTTTTGATATTATGTGAAGAGTCTTTTATTACCGCATTAACAAATATCACCGTTGCAGTAGCAATTATTTTGCTCCCTATGTGCAATAGTAGAAGACTATGATAACGGGGAAAGGATGGGTGTACAACGAAAATAATTCCATAAAACCAAATCTGAAATTTATCATAAAGCAGGGAATAACATACAGCAATATTATATTGAACCATAAATCATCAGTTGGATTCACGTTCAGAGAAATACATAGCATCATCGAAATTTAAAACATATTAATTGAGAATTGTATTTTATATTGCAATCTTTGGCCATATATTACCTATTTACCGTCAAAGTACCCCCATTTTGGTGTCTTATGGAATCCTAACATGGCCGTATTTTACCATGGCGCTAAATCAGTCTGTGTGCTTTGCCTTTTAACCCACTGGGATACAACGCAAAATAATTTAGCCCCCTTCTATATTGAACTACACTATAGCTCTATACACCATCAGGCTAGTAACTTATGACATCATCACAAAGCAAAACATAACGTACAAAATATTTATATCACCTTAAAAATGAATAATTAGGTAACATGAATTTGGTGCCTTTTGAAACTGTTCCCTAATTACTCTTAAATCGTGTTGTAAATAGAGCCATTGTCACATTGTAAAGCAGATGGCAGTAAAAACTTTGCTGCATTCTATGAATACTTAATAGATGACATTTTTACTTTTATTTAGCAATCCCTTCTGAATCCCTAGGAATGAAATAACTGAATCAAAGCAAATATGTGACAAAACAGAGAAAAATTATAAATATAGGTTTCAATATTTAATATAATTGTTATCGCAAGCAATGAGAATTGTATGAACAAGCAAATTATACTGTCAGTTCTACGTTAGGAATTGCTTGGATACAGACACCACCTCTACAGGATAACAAAAGCATCTGATGCCAGGATTTGGTGTTTTATTCCATCATCGGTGCCTGAGGATTAGGTATCAGAGGGCTTGCCAAGAATACACTAATTTTTTTCTTGCCTTAACGAACAGATTTTGCATTGTTACTCAATTTATATTTCGAGTATGATGCTATACTAGCTAATAGAGAGACCAGAAGGCTAAAACGATGGCAGGAAACAGATCATGTGCTGAAACAAAATGACATTATGGAAGTTTTTTTTTAATTTATTTATTAAAAAGTGATTCTGGTGCAAAGCTTCAGAAATTGTTATAAAACCATAGTAACCATTTGATTTGCCCAATCAGCAGACACATTGACCTACTATGATGATATATGATCACTTCTTCAACCTTATACCAGAATCCATGTGTTTTATAAGATATATCTCTTATATTTTGCTTCAGGCAGTTCTCATCTACAAAACCTTAAGGTTCTTCTAAAATATTTTCTAAATAATCTCTAGCTTCGAAAGACACAAACGTGATTAACAAGTGTGGAATATTGTGGGTAAGTAAGGGAGGAAAAAGTATGGCATAAGGAGAGTGGTAAGCTATAACTACTAGCATTTCTCTTTTTACTGGCTGAAACATCTCACAAATCAAGGTAAAATCTTCCAAAATCTCAATTCCTACTCATTTGTTAGCCTTTTGATGGTACTTTACTATGTTCACTAATATCTGCTAATATTTGCATATTTAATCAATTGGTACAATTGGTACAATTGGTACAAATTTCCTAAAAGTGGCAACCCCCCCATGAAATGAATATAAATTAAGCAAAAAGCACAGAATTTTCATTCGGACTTCATGGGCTCACTCACACTCTCTCACATTCTCTCTCCCGTTCTATGCCAACTGCTTCCCCTCTCACCCCTCTTAGTTTTCTCTTTTTGTTGGTCTCTCTTCTGTTCTTCATCCGTATCTCCGTGGACACAACCTCCCTTGAATGTCTACAAAAATGGCGGCCCATCCGTTGACATCCTCTCCTCGGTTGGAGGATGTCACCGGAAGCATTGCCATTTTGTGAAACTTCACTGGGAGGTCAGGTCTGCTGAGATGCTGACGGAGTAAGAAGAGAGAAGAGCAAAAGGATGAAGAGGATGCTAGAGAAGAAGCGGGGCTGTGAGTCATGGAAGCAGTTGGCGGAGAAGGTAGGAAGCCATTCAGAGGGTGCAAGAGAGTGAATGAGAGGGTGAGTGAGGCTAAATGTGGGTGTCGGACAACAGATTTAGTTTCCGAATTTAAAAAGCCCCAATTTTTGGACATTTTTTTTTTGCCCATTTGCACATGTCTATTGGTTTGAGTGAAAACCTCTCCTTAGCACAATTTTATAACAGTAAATCATGTTCTTTTTTTCTTAATTTTCTCATAATGTAAAATGTTGAAAGGAGAAGTCATCAAAGCATTAAGTGGTGACGTTTTGTACGGTGGGAAAAAACATTGTCTACACATCGGTTTAACATAATTCTCTCATAAATATGTAATTTAAAAGTCCTTGCATACATATTGCTATGCTGTCTGTTGTTCTAGCGTAGAAACTAAAATGTGTATTTTTGTGCATCTTGTGTTCTCTTTTTGCAGAATGTAAATATAGATATACTATTAAACTCACTATAAAAATCTCTTTGTGGCAATAGAGAAGACTATGGACGACGCCAGGGTTATAATATCCACACATATTTGCCACATCGGACACCACTTAAAATAAGATGTTTTCTGTATTATGGGTAATAAGACAATTTACGTAGGCCTTATTTAACATTTGTTTGCGTGACATTCCGAGACCCTTTTTACTGGCAGAAAATAACATTAGACAATAATGTATGGCTTATTATAGGAAACTGAAAATGAGCTAAATAGCTAATAGATTAAGCTAAAATCAACAGTACATGAAATTCTTACTGTAAGCAACAAATCATGACAAAAGCCAATTACCGGTATATGTATCATAGTTACTTCTGCGTGATGAATTATGAAGTAATATGACTGTAGCTGTCAACAAAATTATTTTAAAATAAAAAAGACAAAATTATAGATGGATGGAAAGCTTGATAGCTATAGTACTTAAAGTTCATGGTCAGTCAGGAATTCTGGGCAACTGGAAATGCATGAGCGTGATTTCCCATGGAAGAACATATACATAGGGTTCTAGGACATTTTCTAATGGTTGCTGGGTCTAGGATAGAACTCCAAGATACCAAATTGGATAGACCACGCACAGTGCAAGGTGAAAGCACACAAAGCTGGTGACAGATCAAGTGTCAATGAGTTCCTCCAACATAAAACCCAACAGATAGATAAGAATACTGTCTCTTGTTTTATACACTGTACATGCTGATATATCAACATGGTACAAATAATGGTTTTGTCTTCCTGACACTTCCCACTATGCTAAAATAATGACATTGATGGGCCCTACGTTTGGGTCTCGGATTGCACTTGCATTGCTATCCCTCACCTTCAAAACCAGCTCTTCTCACATGTTGGGAGGGAAGGGTAGACCATCAAGCAACTCAGCCTAGAGCAGTGGTTCTCATCCTTCCTAATGCCGCAACCCTTTAATACAGTTCCTCATGTTGTGGTGACCCCCAACCATAAAATTACGTAATTATATATTGTGAAATATGTGTTTTCCGATGGTCTAAGGCGGCCCAAAGGGGTTGCGACTCACAGGTTGAGAACCGCTGGCTTAGAGAGTAATAGAATTTATGAGCTATGATCATCTATTAGATATGATGATTTTGTGTTTTATGGAAGAGTAAATTAGCGTTTTGCAAAAGCTAGTACAGTAATAGCTTGAGTAAAACCTACCGGTATTACAAGTAATGTCAACCACCTACTTAAGTGACATTTCTTACTGTTACGATTTCAGAGATCAATGTATAGAGTTACACATACCATTTTCAATTGCACAAGCAGAGATAGAACCTTCCACCATACATTGTTCTTCTATTTCTCCTCCTTTTCTCCTTCCTTCTCTATAGCACCAAAATGCGTGCAGCACTTATGCAGCACAGTACATATATTCAAAGGGTATGACAAAACTAGAACTGTCGGACAAGACAAACCAATACATTGGGTAAAAAGGGCGTTAAATATAGGTAATGACCATTAAATAATGTTAACATTGACCAAACCTAATAGCACCATTAGGGGAACTGGGGGGAAAAGAGTGATCCTGGCACTTTAAGGCCAGTACCACTGAATTATGTGCTTGTGGCCGTGTAGATACAGTTGGCAGCCACATGCATGTCATTTGTTCACCTCATACTCACACATTAAGTCACTACTCTGCGAGCAATTGTGAAGGTAAGTGACCTGCGCTATCTGGCACCCTTCCACTAGGCATTTGTCCAGTATGTCCGGGTCTGAGCACGTTGAATTTGCTTGTTTGAAGACAGTCTTTGTTTATGTATATTATTTCTTTATCCATCAATTTTCATCTGGCTGCAATTATTCATGCCAGTTAAATTCTTTTGTGAAATTTTAACTACCTGACATTTGCAGAGTATTGAAATTATCCGGTGCTTAACCACTCATCCTTAATTTCACTTGAATATTGTAACATCGAATTCAGCATCCCATCTTTCTTTAGGGAAATGAGAAAATGGACTTGTCATTCTTAGCTGTAGGTAATAAAAGCATACATTGTAAATCATATCATTAAAAACATATTAACATGATGAAAACCTAATTAGTATAAAAGTAAAAAAAAAAATCACATCCTCTATGGAGAACAAAGCTTCATATTAAAGTAGCTATAACAGTAAGTATTTTGTCACAAACCAAACATATCCAGTTTTAGTTTTTGACTGTGAAATAATTGGCAATTGAACAGTTTTTCGAATAAAAAACGAATAAGAAATGGCAAATCCCATAATCTATAGAAAATCTTGGCTGCCAGTACAATATGCTTTGGCTGGGGGGGTGGGGGATGGTGTAAGGGTGATTATTGTTTTTGGGCTGCTCTGATTTGAAGATTTTGGGTCTCCACCTTGTGTTTTTTCATTACAATTCAATGTCACCATTTGGTCACCATTTGGTCAAGAGTAGAGTATCAAGGAGTCGGCATTTGCCAGTTATTCTTTCTCCACTTCTTTTTTTATATGCAATCCCTCTTGGTCATCTTGTACGGGACAGGCCTGGAAAGTGCAAACCGATATACAGGGTCATATGGCTTGATCCCGTGCTAAATGTTGCCGGCAGAGCCCAATACACATATTTAGAAGATACTAGAGTTGAGGAGGAATAGCATTTTTCTTGGGGAGAAATGCTGGGCATGATTTTAAGTGGAGCCTGTCTGATCTTTTCAATTATTGTTTCAAAAAGTCAATTAATAACACTGTATAATCTGAAGACTCCGTGTGGCTTAGTGGGGTGCGACTAATGTATCACATAGATATTTCATACCATTGTTTTGTAATGCATATATTTACCAGACATAGATTATGTAACTGTAGTATGTCTTAATGGAAAATTTGGAATTTGTTTGTTAAATAGACTCTAAAAATGTATTTCTTTTTTTAGTGAAGACTTGTGGTTCTAGTCTCCAAGGTCCGAGCGGCACATTCACGTCTCCTAATTTTCCATTTCAATATGACAGCAATGCCCAGTGTGTTTGGGTCATAACTGCTGAAAACCCTAACAAGGTAGGTAGAGTGAAGACTTTATTCTTCTATCCAATTTCCCCTCCTGTACATACTTTACCCATACGATTAACTCTCATAGACTCTTGGAAAATATTAATAATAAGGAAATGTAATCTATAGCATGTATACAGAATTATGTACTCTTACTATTGCATATTAATACATGTCAAAATTATATATATATATATATATATATCGATATATCTAATATATATATGTATATATATATATATGTAGATATATCGATATATATTATTATATTATATAGTTACGTATTCATATAGAACCCTCTGTTTCTGCTTCAGAAAAATAATTCTTAAGCAAAATAAAGAATGGTCTAGCTGTATGGTTCTTTTTTCACGACAATGGTTCAGTCTCTTATTTGATATTAAAGCAGGTATTTAAAAAAAAGTTCATTAAATTCCTCATAGAGCCTTGAAGTGAGGTGGAAATTAAACATGACTTCTCCAATTTTGCTAAATTTCTTAATGTCTCGTGCGATTGATTGCACTCACGTATCATTAGTGCTTTCTTTGAGGCATAAAGCTACCATTCAGAACATGAGATTGGTAATTTCCACTAGCTCTTTGTCACAAAATCCCAGAACAATTTGAAGCAAGTTCAGCAATATACAGTTTTTCAATGACAATGCTTTTTTTTTTTCACTTTTGAAATAAAATGAGATAATGTCATGGCATATAACAAAATGTGTGAGGCAATAATACAAAATTAAGAACGTTATTATTAAAAATAAATGGAAAATAAATTCCTTCAACCACACTAAAAATCAGAAAACATTTTACTTGACACTTTTATTAATAGGCAGCTTTTCTTCACTTATGTATCAATCAATGTTTAATTTTGACAACATGAATGGCTCTTAATCTGATAAAAGGTATGTCGCTGCTAGACCTGGGTGAAATATTGGAAATTGCTTTGAAAGGTTGGTGGGAACACTGACAGAATCCTACAGAAGCCGTGATGAGCACAAAGGTTTTCTAAAGTGTTGTGTGTGTTGTGATGCAATGAGGTACTTCTACCAAGAGTTTCCAGGACTATGTGCAAACACAATGCCTGAGGCAAGCTCCCCCATGGGCCCCTAGCCAAATCAGACCTGTGACAGATATCTGCACACAACCCGCTGAGAGCAGCGGTGCCCTGCTAGCCTGCACTGGGTGTGACATCATACCTGGGGGTGACATCATACCTGGGGGTGACATCATACCCCAGCATTCTCCATCCACAGAAAGGTGCATAGACCTCTTGGAGGAAGCATTAGCAGGAGATCCATGCCAGCAGCTCCATAGAACTCTATCTTTGGTTTCTGGAAGCTGTTGATGGACTTGCTTTGGAAACTAAAGAAAACTCTCGTTCCAGGGTAGCTGCATCTTTTTATCCTCGTGCACAGCTCTGTTCCATAGGTGAAAAGTTAGTCAAGTGTATCTTTTCTTTTTTACTATGTTCATGCTTTCTTTCAGGTTATTCAAATAAATTTTGAAGAGTTTGACTTGGAGATAGGATATGACACTCTAACAATTGGCGATGGTGGGGAGGTCGGTGATCCTAAAACAGTTTTGCAAGAGTAAGTTTCTCAATTGTATTTATCGTAGCATTTACTAGCATTCATAGATAAATACGCTATTTACTTTTACTAATCATATTCATGAAATGTTTCTGAGTAAAAACTGTACAATAAAGTCAACATTAGGAAAATCATTCTTTTTAAATATTGTTTTTCTTTTTTAAATATGTTTGTTTATTTTGACATATATTCAAATATGTCATCTCACGTATATATGTGTAGATATAGACAAATATGGCAGCAGAGCCTTTTTACAGCATATACATAATGACCCCTGTGATGTATATGCTCCAACTCTGATGCCGACCTCTGGGTATTTATTCCTAGCCTGTCGGTATGTACTTACCTGTTCTATGAGGCACTCATCTGTACTTTTGCATCCCTTTTTTTATTAGGATTACATATCAGTCTAATAGTATCATTGTCTATAGTTTGTAACTAAATTCTAAAATCTCTATATTAACATGACAGTTAAGTTATTTTTGTTTGTGTCACAATCTGTTACTGTACACCTATTTTGTTCAATATGATTAGTGTTCGTGCTTTTTTATTTGAACATAGGTTAACTGGAAGCTTTGTACCAGATTTAATTGTGAGCTTGAATAATCAGATGTGGTTGCACCTCCAGACTGATGAAAGCATTGGGTCAATAGGATTCAAGGTCAATTACAAAGGTAAGAGCTTCAATATGCTGCGGTTCAGGGTGCGTTCTTATCTGCCCTAGTAGAAGCCAGGGCAATTAATAGTAAATTCAGACTTACTAGTTTAACAAATGTGGAAGACCTCTATACCGGGCACCTGTGTGACATGCAAGGGCATGCTATGCAGGGGCAACTGCCCTCGGGGCTAGTCCTTATTCTACAAACATGAAAAGGCTTGAGGCAAGAGCTGAGTGATAGTGTGGATGGTTGCATAGAGTAAGATTGTGTGATTGTAGGTTAGCGTGACTGTGTGTAAGTGTGTGTGCAAGTATTTTTAGTGTGTAGTTAGTTGTAGGGTTGGGCATGGGCCCAGGGAACGGTCATTTGGCTGTACTTTGTTCCCAGTTATACCAGCGACATGGAAGGGTTGAGGCTGGAATAAGTACTAAACACAGCTGCCAGACTAGAGTGTAAATGTGCTTTCTTCAGGTCTCCAGATAAGTGAAGGACCAGAATTTGTCTGTTAAGCACTTCTCGGATTATACTGAAATAGCTGTTATCAATCAAACTCACTTACTGAATGGAAAATTAGATGAATATCCTTTAAAGCAAAATAGAAAGATCAAAAATGCATGACGTGTTAAAAAGATACAAAAAATATGAATAAAAGGAGAAAATAAACAGTTTCTCCCTTCTTGCTCTTGTGTATTCTTTTTTTCTTTCTTGGTCCTCTTCTCATACAATCCGCTCAATTGTTTGACTCTCACTCGCTCGCACACTCTCTCGCACACTCTCTCGCACACTCGCTCGCACACTCTCTCACTACTAGTTAAGAGTGGAAAAAAAATTGAAAATTTATAACATTTGTACAAATCCAATTGCACAAGTATGGCTGACGACTTAAAAACATTTCATGAAATAATTATTTTCTGAAGAAATTATCATAATTTTTCTGGGAATATGTAATTGTCATGTGACACAAAAGCAGATAGTGAGAGGTTGCTGCCAAGGAAACGTAAAAAAAACCCATTGTTTAAACATTCAATGGAAAGAATAAAATAAAATGGTTTCTTTGCTTAATAAACTAGAGAACAATTGATTTTTTTCACACACAACATGTTTTATGGAGTTAAAATATTAAGGAGCCTCAAAAGCGTTTTCTACTGATAATGAAATTATAGTTGTGCAAAAGTACAATTTTACTGCTATAGAAGATTGGCTTTGTGTGAAAATTCCATGTTGCCAATGATGCTTCCAATTAATCAAAGTGGATGCTTGATTAAGTAGGATTAGACAACCCAATTAGATTGTTGCCAACCTGGTGATGCATGTGAGGCTTCCGATGCAACACAAACTACGGTATTTACGACACTGAGCTAGAATCTATTACCTGAGAATAAAATATAGAACTGCCTTTAATTTTGTATCCTCTGTTCCCTACCATAAGAAAAGCGAGATTCATTTAATAGTTATAAATTTATCTAAGCCGGCAATAAAATCCTTGATAGTCTCAAAAATATAGTTTTCCCAGTATCTGACGTTTGTTAGATTTTTTTTTTACTTATCAATGCATTTCTATAGTTTTATAATCCGAATCATGGTATGACTATATAATGATAATATAATACATTGGTCACTGAAGACTCCGTATGGCTGAGTCACTGAGTATATTTATGTATATGTACGAGAACTGAGAGTCATTTAATTAAAGAAATAATAATTAATTACGGAATTAAGGCAATTCCTACATTTTACTAATAGAGAGAGGGTATATATAATTATATGTATAGTTTGTATCCAATAAAAGGATGTACTGCACTACACTGGTCATATTCTGTGCAGTACATCCTTTTAAATCTTGTTAAAGGCTCTTTAGGCAAGTGTAAGGTGGTATTTTTATTGTGTAGGCTATGAGGAGCCAAGACGGACTGGCATAGTGAAGCGGCAGAGGAAAACCATTGGGATTAGTCTGGTAAAGGTGTTTAGAATGGTCTGGAGTGGTGAAAGCGAGGAGAGGGGATGCCAGTTAACCCAGACCGGATACCACAAGTATATGGATTAGAATTTTATCTAGAAGCTTGAGTGAGGAAAGAATTGATTTGAGAGATATTTGACAGGTGAGGGTGGAGAGAGTGGGGTCAAGTGTAACACCTAGGCAGTGAAATTGGTCTGGTGGGTAGATTGTGGAATTCGAAACTCTGGAATTATGGATTAAGGAGATGAGAAAATAACCAGAAGCTTGGTCTTGGAAAGGTGGCGCTTCAAATGGTGGGATGTTAGCCAGGAGGCAATTTTAAAGGCACGGTGGAAGAAGTTAGAAGAGCAAAGGTTAGTTGGCATGTTGTCAGTGTAGAGTTGGTGCTGGAATCCAAAAGACGAGATTAGACAAGAGAAGAGCGGAGGTGTAAATAGAAGAGAACAGAAGCCTTAAAACTGAGCCTTGAGCACACCAAGAGAGAATGGTAGGGGAGAGTAACAAGTGACAGAAGGAGAAGTGACAGAAGGAACGGTCAGAGACGTACGATTTGATTAATATGCCCAATACAGACTATGTTGTCATCCTGACTTCTGTTTTCTTTCGGAGTCTAAGTGAGCGATGCCTGTATTGAAGATGCTTGTCTTAAGCTATTTAATTTATATGGGGATATTAAAATTATTGGAGCCTTTTTTAGTATCTTTTCTGTAGCCAATCATTTTAGTAAGTAGCATACACTTAGCTGATTAAAAAGCGCATGTTTAAATCGATCACTTCAATCTCACTCACATAAATTTAAAGTGGCATGATTAAACCATAGCATTCCTTATACAGAATGCACTTTATTGGACTCTGAGTTTTGTAGAAACTAGTTAATGTCTAACTTCAGGAAAAGGCAAATCATATTAAACATGTTTTGAGAGATTGTTGGATGTATGCCAAGAACCAAGAACCCGAGGACTATATTTCCTACTTTTCACTATGTTTATTGACTATACCAAGTAGTTGGATGGGAACACATTTAATGATTTTTCTATACAGCTTTATAAATAAATTACCAGCTTCATCGGTAGAGTTTTCTATATAATTGGTAGTATACAATAAAATGTGTCTACTGAAAGCATCTAAAGGCAAATAATATATAATTGTTGTGATATACTTGCTGCCATAGGCTTGACTTTGCCTGAAATTTATCATAGCAGTATCATAAATATCAAGCTGTATAAGCTGGAAATATATTAATTGTGTTTATTACAAGGAATGAGAATGAATATAGTTGAAAAAGAGAAACATTTTGTTTTACCTTTTAAGAAGTTTTTCTTTTTGGCCAGTTTTTCTACAATTTTTCCGAATTGTAGAATTATTTGTTAAAAAACTACGATATTTTCCTATTTGCATTATTATGTTCTTTGAAATACTTGTCTAAATATGTTTTTGTATAAATATGGACATTTATTTTTATATATATAT
>VKOC01029241.1:0-15286 GCA_009364415.1 Spea multiplicata
CAGTTATGCTTAACGGTGTGTTTAGCGTTTATTTAGGGGCAGTTATGCTTAATGGGGTGTTTAGAATTAATTTGGGGGCAGTTATGCTTAATTGGGAGTTTAGGGTTAATTTTAGTCATGGTTGATGGGGTGTTAAGGGTTAATTTAATGGTGAGGGTTAATTTAATGAATTTAATAAAGTTAGCTTAAGGTGCAGTTGCAGGTAAAGGGGAATGTAAATCCTGGGGGCAGTGATTATTAATGTATTTATTTATTTATAACAGTATGGTGACATTCTCTGAATGATTAGAATGCCAATGAAGGCAGAGAGTCGTTCGAAGATCCGGATCTTACAATGATCCGGATCTTACAATGATCCGGATCTTACAGTGATCCGGATCTTACAGTGATCCGGATCACTGTAAGATTCGGATCCCTGTAAGATCCGAATCTTTGAACGACTCTCTGCCTTCATTGACATCACTGGAGGCAGGGGGGAGGATTCATGACGAAAGGGGCGGGGCCAATTGTTAGTGTGCCTGCACGGAGTTACTGGAAAACAGTGACTTCGTGAAGGCACACTGAGTGATCCGAAGATTCGGATCATGAATCGGATCATTTCAGTGAACGAATCGAAATGATCCGATTCATTTTAATGATCCGAACTTCCCATCACTAGTGAGCACTGAGCATAGCAGGGAGGAAGCCTCGCCCCCAACCGTGATGTCATCCGAGCGTGTTCCCCGTCGCCTCCATTTGAGGACGCTTAAAGTTGGTTGAGGGCACGCGTGGGCGCCTAGCAGCAGTCATGCGTGATGCGGAGGAGGAAGCCAGAGGTGTGTTGCTGGATTCAGTACCCGTGGACAGCGGCTACTCGGGTGAGTGACTTTGCGGACTCTGGCATTGGTAGAGATAGAGCCCTTATGTGTTAAGCTACAAATCTTACGTCACTGTTACATAGATAAAGACGTATAGATTGTAAGCTTGCGAGTAGGGCCCTCTTTACCTAACGTATCGCTTCGTCTTAGTCGATCAGTTCTAGTTTGGATATATGGAGTGTAAGGAGCGCTGAGCAAATTGTTGGTCCTACATAAATGAAAGATAATAATAATATTGAGATCTGTGCCGCAGATCCAGTCGCTATAAGAGGCCCAATGAAGTGTACTAGTTGGTGGTAGTGGAAATGGTTTAAAGCCGTATACAGTACCCTCCATGATGGAACCAAGGGGCATCAGCTCACCAGGAAGAGCAACACCCTAGGGAAGGGGTATTAATTGATCTTTGTCAAATAATTAGCGTCACTATTAGTGGAGAAACTGGCATGCCGGGTGACAGGGAGATGGGGCTATTTTGATTGACTATAAATTATATATTTTATATAAGTATAATTTCATAAAATACTTGAATTTGATTGGATACTCGACCAGGCAATAGTTGGGTGTAGTCTGACCTTAAATTGCCCTTTTTCCATTTTCAACGACATCAGGCAAGACATAGGAAAAACTGTACTGTGATTGTTAGCGAGGGCCCAGATTCTGCTACCCCAGAAGTCATGCGTTGAGCTTTGTGTCCAGGAGCCTCAGGGCAACCCTGAGATACCCAACAATGTTACTGGAACCCTCGAGTTACTGTTAAATAAATGCAAACTTTGATATATTAGGCAGCAAATGAACATTTTATCCTGAGACCTGAGCGACTTTGGCCAGGGACAAACTGTGGTGGCGAGACAACTGAGTCAGGCAGCAAAAAGGGTGACCTACACAATATTAGAGAGGTGGCCATAGTGTTATGGCTGATTGGTGCAAAAGGAGAAGAGGTCCCTGCTCTTGTGAGCTTACAATCAATTATATTATATTGCAGAACGCGGTTATTTGATTTCAATAAACTTCGATAGCATGTCACATGACATGACATATGCAGAGTTGAGCTACATTATTCACAATTCTATATTGATATCACATGGTACATACTATGGATACACAATATGCAGAGTCTTGTATCATAAAATAGTAATTCATCTCCATGAATTTATCCGTTCTGGCGATTGAAACTTAAATTACTTGTGACGCGTTTGAGTTTAAAACATCCACGCTAATCAGCATCAGGTCAGTGAATGTCGCAGATTTGTATTAGACTTCGATAGGATTTTTTTTTTCTTCATACATTTATTCTTTGAACAGTTTGTCTGGTATTGAAATCGTTTTTGCATAGATTATGAAAGGAAAATGATGGATTATGACATATTTGTTTGAATGAGAAATTAATGGATGGATTTATATATTATATATATTATAACTAAAGGATCAGCTGTTGGTATATAACCAATTAATCTGGTCATTTGTGATTTAGTTCTATAAATTGCAGGCCTTTACTTGGTACAACAATGCAGCTCAATCATCCAAAGTGAACTCATCACATGTACACAGTTATATGGGGTATATTCACTAAATAGTTGAGTGGTCAGTTGGATTATGGGTTAACTTGACTTGTCTGTTGCCACATGCCCTCACAAAAGCAGAGGCTTTTATGCTCGCGGTTTGTGAAGGCATTTTATAAGAACTTACATGTCCTTACCCAAAACACACAAAATCACCCCCTAAACACAATTTAATTTTTATTTTATTTTTTTTTTAAAAATGGGATAGGTTAGTGACTATCCATTCCTTTTCTATTCAAACATAGAATAAAAATCACCTTTACAGGGTCAATCAAGCAGTGATCAGCAAACCATTGGTGCCCACGTTGGCCAAAACAATAGGGGCCTTCCAAACTATAAAAGAATAAAAAAAAGCTGGAAAGGGCCGATTAAAGTCTGTGAATAATACCACAAGTCTACAGGGCCCATTCAAGTCTATAGAAGATCCAATTCAAACAATGGCGCCTACTTTGCCTATAGGTGACGCCGGCCCTGTGTGTGTAGTATATGTGTGTATTTGTGTGAGCGTCTGGGCATGTTAGTGCATAGGTTTTTGGGTGTGTTAGTGAAAATGTCTGTGTGTTTAATTGGCAATGTCTGGGCATGTTTGTGTCTGTATGTGTGTGAGTGTGTGTCTTAGTGTCTGGGTGTCTTTTCTGTATGCCTATGTTAGTTTGTGTGTGTTAGTATGGGTGTGTTTAAGTGTCTGGGTTTGTTAGTGTGTGGGTGTGAGTATCTGTGTATGTTAGTATGTGAGCGTCTGTGTTAGTGTGAGTGTATGGGCATGTGTTGGGGTCTGGGTATGTGTGTGTTTGTGTGTCTGTTTTAGTGTATGTGTGTGCGAGTATCAGTATCTGGTTGTGTGTGTCTGTGTATTAATGTGTGTGTGTGTCAGTGTTTGGGTATGTTACCGTGTTAAGTGTTGTTTTTTTCACTTTTTTTCTAATTTATTTTATTAATTAAGTTCATTATACGTTATAAATGTACAATCTGATTAATGTAGGTAGGTTTGTAGGTAATAGGATTGTTTGCTGGGCATTAGCTAATAACTAAGGAGTTAATGCTTGTGTTATTTTTCTAAGAGAAATGGAATCATATTCCAGGGTGATTAAAAAAAGTAAATCTTGAAATAAAAAAAAAAGTCCCCCTTATATTAAAAGTATCTTTGCAGGTATATTTCTAAGAGATATTGATCTGTATGAAGTGATTTATTTTACGGAACACCTTCGGGTAATTTTATAGTTAGCCGAACACCATAAATAATTTAGTGGTTTGTTTTCATAGAATCTTTGCTTAAAATTCACTACAGATGTGCTCTGAATTATATATAAATCACTATAAATAGTGATATTTTTTCATGATTCCTGTTTCGACAAGTGATGGTGTTGATATTTGGAAGAGTTTAAGGATGTTGAAATCGGAGGAAAATTGTCTTGACGGAGGTAGTGCGTATGTTGACCCCCATTTCTTATGAATAACAAGAATCACACGGACTCTATCCTAATAATTAACGATTGCTTTATTAAGACAGCTATGGATAAATATGTCCACGGTGCAAGACATTCTTTCTCCTGTATCGTGACACTCATAATAACGTAATTTGCATATTAACAAATAAATCCGTATCATAACTTTATTACCAACATTGTACATGCGTAGCTTTTCACGATATCTCGGATTCTAGTACATATAAGGATTGCCTGGAATGAACTCGCTCTTATTGACCACCGCTCAATGACCTTAAAAGTCCATACTTTTTAAATAAAATAAAATTAAACATTAAAACTGTATTCACAAAAATGAAGTTCAACCCCTGGGGCACAAATCCAAAACAGGACTGCCGACTGCTCCAATGTACCTACACATTTACCTACACATTTACTGAGCGTAACTCACAATCACGTACAATGTTTCCTCGTCTAAACGCCTGCGCGTCTTAACTAGCAACATTTTTTTATTGCAGATCCTTGCCGCAGCAGAAGCTCATTACTGCCAACATCGTAAAGCCAGTAGCATTGGTTTGTTGTCTGTTTTCCCTTTGTTAAATTATTAATTCTCTTCTGCTTTTGTGGCTATGAGTTATCTTCTGAGATACTTGTAAAATATTAACATAATTAAGTGGGACAAATATTAAATCGACACTTAAAATATATGATAATATAAGAAGCCGTTTTTATGGAAGCCAATGCCACTTTTGCATGTCCTAGATACATATTTTGCTGATCCATGATTCAACTGTTGCCCTTTTGGACTATGATTCCTCTAGTATGACGATGCTTGTGGAAGATAGGGACTGTTGGAGCCTCTGAGTTAAGACGCCATGATATTTTAGAAACTTTTCACTCTTGGTTAGAAGGCTTGCTAATTATACTGAAATTACAAAATCTATCAATATTTGAGAAGGGACTGCCCCACCCCAGAGTTCCATGTTTGATTTCTCCTTGTGCACTCCTAATAAACTCACCTTCTATATCATTGAGCGCCGTGGCTTAAATTTATAAGCTTCAACGTGCTCTTCAAAAGACCACAAACAAGACTCCAAGAAATAGAAAACCATGAAAACAGATGGAGGAATAATGTCTGGTTTATATGAATTCCAGAATCTTTGGCGAACGTTTTTCTATAACAATGGCCCCCCTGACACCCTCGGCCTTTATACAACTCGCTTTTGATTGAAAAGGCAAATTGACTGGATACACACTTGACAGATAACAATGCTAAGCCACCACCAATTATCTCTAAATTACTACCTTTTTTTGATAAAAAAAGAGTAAAAGAAAAGGGTGAGGGAAACAAAACTCTGCAGAGGGGGGTTTCCTGCTTTGAAAATGTTTATTTTTAAAGCAATATCCATATCTGCTTTCTTTTCCAGATAAATTAAAACTATGTTACTATGGGCAGGTAATACTTTTTTTGATGAGATAGCTAATTAGCTATATAGACTATTTTCAGGGAAAAAATATATGCACTACTCTTTCTATATGGATGTGCGTGATATATTATTACTTTTGTTACCACTGTGTTATTATTACCCACTTTTGGATTTTTACTGTTTTTTGAGATCCTCAATACCAACTACAACTCTATCTTTTTTTCTTTGACTAAAAACTAACATCCTTTACATTATAGAGCATGCCATAGAATGAGTTACATTCTTGCTATCTGCATTGGAAATACATTATATATATAGGAGACAAGGGACTTTTGGTCATTAAGCATTGCCTTGGAAGTCCAATCACAATTTATACCAACCTGCTGTATTTGCACTTATCTCGTTGATTGCGCCCACCACAAATTAGATGGATGTTTTCGTCTATTCATCCACCCCCTGATGTAGAAGAAGTTAATTCATCTCCTCCAGGAACTAACAGTCAGCTAGTTGTTTCCTCACCTCCACATTGTCTCTTCTCATGTTGATTAAATAATTTTCGGCTCTTCTGTCATCAGAAGCAGAAAAACTTCTGAAGATGGTCTTTTCTGCAAGGACTCCAAGATCTATGTTCCTCCTAAAGCCAGAATTGCTGTCCTTCCGTGCCACTACAACTCTTGTCTTCCAGCCAACAATTTATTTTCTTGACTTTTATGTTTGCCCTTTCTTGCCCAAAAATAAGGGTCTGCACCTAAAGCCTACGGGTCCTCTTCAGCTACTACCTGCCCCTTCTTGCCCTTGGGAAGACATCTTGACATCTTCTTGGACTTCATTGCTTAATTTCTTCCTTAATAGGATGGTAGACAAATGTTCTAAGATGTCACATTTCCTTCCGTGTTCTAGCCTCTTGTCCGTCCCTACTATTGCTTTACTCTTTCCCAGGGAAGTTTTCCAGCAACATTCATGGCTTGCATCGTTCTATCATTTCTGATGGAATCGCTTTAAAAAAAAAGTTTTTCATCCTACTGTTCTTCCCAATCAACCCAATTCTTTTTTAGTTCCCACCAGAATACAAACCATGCAGCTTCAATTAACTTCCCATGGAAACCTGTCCTGGACTTTGTCTTCTTATAAGAAGCAGGCTGGCCACAAACAAAAGGTCTTATAAGGTGGAAGATAGGGTCTAATTATCCACCACAAATATACATTTAGGTATGCCTTGTAAGAAGTTGGCTCCATGGTATATCAGGTTGTTTACTGTTAAAAAAGCTTTGTACATATCTCACCCATTTTATTCACTTATTATTATTATAACCATGGGTTCCTGGTCCTGTTTCCCCTCTCCAGCTCTCTTCTCCTGATCCTGTTGCCAATGGAATGGAATGGAAGAATATGAAGTTAATAATATCCTTTACTCTCTAATCTACAGGCGCAAGTTTCAGTGTCTTGTGGATTGGAAGGGTTATGGACTAGAAGAATGTGCTTGGGAACCAGCCTGGCTACATGATCCAACCTTGGCTTGGGCTTTCCATTTTGCAGATCCCTCTCCAAGGCCCAGGTGTGCTCAAGGGCACCCATTGGGGGGGCACCAATTTCTTATAGTGTTACCTTAGTGTTGAGTGAGGTGACACCTTTGGGGTCTCTGGCTATGAGCATGCAAATGGGGCAATGCTCCAGGATGCTTTAATGTCAGTGAAGACATCTCCTGGGTTGGGCGTGAAGAAATAGTAGATCATGCTTCTGTCTTTTCAACAATTTTCAATCACTTGGTGCAGCCTTCCTTCCATGTTATCAAATGTGATCTAAGAAGCCCAGCTCAATTTTACTAATCTTTTCTACTTCTTGTGTTTGCGAGATTTAGGATAGCGAAGTCATTGTCCGGCTTTTCACTTATACGGTATAGCTCTGTCCTGGGCCAAGGACTAAAATTGTATATTTTTAACATGAGATGCACATTTACTTGTATTCTACCAAATCCTCACTGTTAAAAAGCCCCAAAGCGGAGATTGTATCCATTCCAAAATGGGGACTCTTCTTATGTCAGGTGCAAAGAATAGGTGGATCGCACTCTCCAGGCTTTCACATAGATGTCCATTCTATATGACAGAGAAGACAGGCTGGTCTATTCACTAAACTGCAACTGCTTGTGAGTTGGCAAAATGTGAGTATGCAGGCAATTCACATTAGCATTTGCTTGCAAGCAACTCGCAAATTCATCAATTGCCTATACCTTTTACTGCAAACTTCACTTTTCAACCACATATGGCTGTCCCTCCTATCCCTATATTAAAATTAAATGAAATTAACACGGAACCCCAGAACGCCCCATTAACCAAGGGGGGCAGACAATTAACTTCCCCCACTCTGTGCACAGTAGGGTGGAAGGTAATTAAAGTAACTGGGGGGTGCACCCCCTCACCCTCACCTTATTAACTGTCGGATGGGGTTTAAAGCAAAGGGAACCTAAGCAAACCTACAGGAAAGATATTACAAAATACATTTGCTTTCCTTCTTTTTCGCTATTCATCCAAACTAAAGTGCTACGTTTATTTTGCATTTACCCATCGGTTATCTACTGCATATTCCCATAGCTAGGTTAGGAGGAACATTCTGCTTAATTCGCTAAAAACCTCAGCGCTTAGGCGTGCTTTCTGTTTTGCTGATGTATAGATATTCAAATTCTAAAACATTTAAGTGTTTATGATTTAAATTAACTATAAATATCCTGTAGGCAGGGAATAGGGCACAACAAGCAGAAAATCTTCCAAATAGACTCTGCTATAAATAAATAATAATAAATAAAATAGCTAGGGTTTTTTTTCAAATTACCGACCTTTTCCTGACTTTAGTAAATATCCCTTTGCTCTTCTTTCCCCTCCTTTTGTTCTCCTCTTTCCTTATTTTCTGTCCTCTCCTTTTTTTCTTTCTTTCTCTATATTCTGTATATTCTCTATTTCATCTTTTTTCTTCTTTTCTCTCCTTTCTCTTTTGTATCCTTTTTTATCATTTCTTTCTTCCCTTATTCTCCTGTTTTTTCTCGTTAATTTTTCTCCTCTCCCTTTTTTCATTTTAGTCTCTTTTTTATCCTCTTTTCTTTTTTATCATTTCTTCCTTCCCTCATTCTCCTATTTGTTCTCTCTTCCCTCTTTTCTCTATCATTTTTCTCCTTTCCTTTTTAGTTTTTAGTCTTCCCCAGCTTCTTCTCCTCCCTCCCTTTTCATTTTCCTCTGTTTTCTCCTCTCCTTTCTCTTTATTCTCTGCTTTCTTATGCTTCCTTTCTCCATGCTCTCTCCTACTCTTTTTCCTCTCTAATCTACATCTTAATGTTCATCCAATGAGCAATCTGATTGCCTTTTGGAGTCAAGAAGGACTTTTACCCTGGCAAGATGGGGAAAAAGCTTAATTGTTTTTTTTTCCTTTGTTGAACTTGATGGACTTTCAGCCTAAATTACTAATACTAATGCTAAAAAACAAATAATAATAATAATAGTAATAGTTCTTTAAATAAATATTAGATGCAAATGGTTTGGAAGTGATTTTTCATTGCATAATTCCTCATACTCATTTTGGTTTATTTTTGTGATAACACTAATCATTGCGTTTAACCCTTTAAGTGCCTGGGAACTGGATATTAATCCATATAGTTACATAAAAAGTTAGTTTATGCAAACATATTCTGTTTCAGGACAAGTCTAACTTTTTCTAGTTTAAGCAAGCTGTCACATTGTGATCAGATAAAGCATATTTTCCCCATTGTTCCCCTGTATATGCTTAACCAAATAAATAAATAAATAATCCAAGTATATGTATACAAATGGAAATTGCATAAGAAGGTAACAGTACACAACATATCACAGGATAGACATATAAAAGGAGGTTTATATGCCATAATTATAGTAAAGAAACATAGTCTAGGTTAAAAATACAGAATTCCACAAATATGATACCTTCGTTTGCACCTCAACACAGCCCAGATGACCCACATAGTCAGGGCCGGCCCTACCATGGAGCAGAGTGGGGCAATTGCCCCCGGCGGCACTTTTGAAGGGCCGCCCCAAGCACCTTTTTTTTTTTTTTAAGCGGAGGAGAGAGAGGGGCGCTGAGTGGTTTTCGTTTACCAAGTTGTCAGTACCTGCTCAGCGCCCCTCTCTCTCCTCTGCGAGCCCTCTAGCTCGGTCTCGGTGCCGGCTTGTAATGCTGAGCGCCGGAAGATGGCGTCATTTCCGGCACTCAGCAGTAAAGCAGTGCCCACCGTGGCAGGGCAGGGTGACTCGCCGGAGGACTGCTGAAAGGTAAGTACAAAGGGGGATGGTAGGATAGATAATAGGGAGGGAGAGAGAGGAAGGGTAGATAATGACTCCTGGCGGGGGGGGGGTGGCGGCATTGAACTTCGCCCCGGACGGCACTATGGCTTGGGCCGGCCCTGCTCACAGTAATCCCGGCATTGTTATTAAAATAAAATATATATATATATATATATTTGTATTTATGTGGTATTATTATTTTTAATTTTACTCATTTGTGAGGGCTTTAACAAGAATGCGGCTGGCTTCCTGGTAACAATTTGCCAACCACTCAACTCATATGTGTTTTTTTATTGAAAGGGTTAATAATGGGTTAATAATCACCAAGACCAGGCCAGGGTTGGCCATCTGGCATACCGGGCAAATGCTCAACAAATT
Source organism: Spea multiplicata (assembly GCA_009364415.1). Taxonomy (NCBI): domain Eukaryota; kingdom Metazoa; phylum Chordata; class Amphibia; order Anura; family Pelobatidae; genus Spea; species Spea multiplicata. The sequence goes on from VKOC01029241.1 coordinate 9,947, forward strand.
GGGTACAGCAATGTGCGGCCGCTGGCAAGATATGCCCGGCCGAATGCCACTTGCCACACAAAAATATATAAAAATGTGTATTTATTCCGAACAAGGTTACAATAAATCTAACTTTAGAAAAAAAAACAACAATTTTTCCATGCTAATTAGATGACTTAAAATCGCTATTCCAGTTGACAAAAAAATGATACAAATATTTTCCTTTTAGATATTATAAATCTCTGAGAAAACTCCATAACATTTTGCCTGGCCATTATATATTATACACTTTCCCCAATCCCCATGGCGATAGGTAATGGTTTTACCGTATATATTATTCTCCAGTAAAGGGCCATTGGAACACAGGAGTGATGGGAGTGATAAAGGGCCATTGGAACACAGGAGTGATGGGACGTTGATAAAGGGCCGTGGAACACCAGAAGGATGATGGAGTGATTAAGGCCATTGGAACACAGGAGGATGGGAGTGATAAAGGGCCACTTGGAAACTAACACGGAGTGATCGGGACTGGGACAAAGGGCATTGGAGAACCAGCGTGATTGGGAGTGGACCTAAGCTCTTGGAATACAGGAGTGATGGAGTGATAAAGGCCGTTGGAACCTTATCAGGAGTTGATGGGTATGATAAAGGACCATTGAACACATGGAGTGTGGAGTGAATAAAGGGCCATTGAAAACACAGAGTGATGAGTGATCAAGGGGCCATTGGGAATCTCAGCAGGATGATGGAAAAACAAAATAAAAATAAGGTGGGCGGGAACATTTTAAGCGTGGCCCATGGGACCAGGAGTGAATGGATGATAAAGGCTCATTGGACCTGCAGATCGATGGAGGGATAAAACGAGGGCCTATTGGAACACAGGAGTGAACTGGGAGTGATAAAGGCCTTGGAACATAGAGATGGATGGGAGTGATAAGGGCCATTGGAACTCGAGCTGATGGAGGATAAAGGGCCACTTGGACACAACAAGGAGTGATGGGAGTGAATAAAAGGGCCATTGGAACATACAGAGTGATTGGAGTGATAAAGGGCCATTGGGACACAGAGTGAGGAGTGATATAAGGGCCATTGGAACAGTAGGAGTATGGGACTGATAAAGGGCCATTGTGTAATCACAGGATGTGGGTGGAAAAGGGCCATTGGGACAGCAGGATGATGGAGTGATAAAGGGCCATCTGGAACACAGGAGTCGATGGATGATAAAGGGCCATTGGAACACAGGAGTGATGGGAGTGATAAAGGGCCATTGGAACACAGGAGTATATCTATATATCCATAACGTGTGTTTATATACAGAAGGAATCCTCAAACAGGACATGGAAGCTTTCTGTGCAGCGTAGATGGACAGTAGGTGGATTCTGCCCCCGTCTAGACTCAAAACCTTAATCAGTCGTTGGTCTCATCTTAGTTTCAGGAGCCGTATGTCTATCCCATGCATGTTTAAATGCCATCACTGTATTACCCTCTACCACTTCTGCTGGGAAGCTGTTTCACTTATCTACCGCATTGTCTGTAAATAATAACGTCTGCTGGAATAGCTCTGACCAGGCAGAATAATTAATATAGGATTGGACATTCATTGACCGCTCTCATGCAGGGATCATCGGGACTTCACGAATGCACGCTTTATCCTCTGTCCTGCCCCTCTCTGCGGGCAGATTCTGGCTTCATGGGCAATACAGGATTATACAATCCGCTGAGCGTACATTTCACATTATAATGTGAGTGACATGGCCCACTGCAGAGACGTGTGAGCCATTATATATATAGACCGTGCTAGTGACATCATTGGCAAATATATACATACTGAACGAGTGGTAGATAAATGGAACAGCCTCCCAGCACCTTGCACCCCATAGGCGACTAGTCCATGGTTAGGTCAGAATAGACAGATTTTTCTGATCATCCTGTGCCCCCCAATAAGCATAAGGTGACTTAGACATAAGAGGGGACTGGGCAGGCAAGGATTCTTTTGGAGGCAGGAAGGAGTTTTGCCCCTTTTTTTTGAAGCCCAATTGGAAATCTCTTCAATGTGGGGTTCTGGTTCTCCTGGATCTCTCTGGTTCTCTCTGTGTTTGAGACGTGGACCCCGGGGGGCCGGAAACAAGAAAGGAAACATCTCAACAACTAACAACTAATTTATTAACTCATCATAAAATAACATTCAGAGAGTTCCGTGACAGACGCGCAGACGCCTCGCACGCCGCACACTAGGGGGCGCCATCCTCCAGGTGAGAAAGAGCCGACTCCATTGATGTTGAGAGGTCCTCCATTTCAATGATTTCTTCAGTGACCCACTCACTGGAACTGGACTTTTCAGACCCCGTGGCTGATGGCGAGGAGTCCGTTATGCCGCTGTCCTCCGTCTCGGTCTCAAGTCCGGAGTGCGGTGAGTCCGTCTCCGGTGTAATGGAGTCCGGTGCAGCGATGTCCCCCGCTGGTCCGGCTTCTCCTCTCTCACATTCATTGGGTCCGCGGCTGAGATAAAGAACGTTAGGAAGTTAATGGCAGAAACAAGCGAAGCAGCGAGTAACGGCCGATAGTCCCCGGTCACTTCCTGCTGTCACCCAGAGGAGGCGCTGTCAGCGCCATCACCGAATTCACCATCAGGGTACCGGGACGCGCCGGCCGCCCCTGAGCGGGGAGATGGACGCCAGACTGACCGCCTCACATTGGAAAATATTCAAGTATCAAGGGGTTAAATAACTTTTTTTTGGTAAATGCCCCTCCTTACTGCCCCGCGCCCCCTTACTGCCCCGCACCGGGCCTGATTTAGATTTATAAGAATATTATTAACGGGGGAACTTACTTCTTATTACCCGCAATGAACATGCGGTACACGACACAGAACAGAACGTTCAGAAACATAAACAGCAGGACGACAAACAAGCAAACAATCAGCAAACGCTTCTCTGCGTATTTCTGCTGTGATTCCTCCCCAGAAGACCGCGTTTCATTTCCTCCGCCATCGATCTGTAACGGGATCAAAACTAAAAGCAGGACGATCAGGAGCTCTGAGATAGAGCCGCAGCCTCCCATTTTCACAAGTGATCTCCTTCTCGCTGAGCTCCTCACTTGTTGTGAAAGAGGCTATTATGACATCACTGGCTTGATGTCACGGTAAGCAGCTCTGATTGGAGCAGACAAAGCTTTAGGATGCTTGGATGTCATAGATTTCCATGGTAACGCCTTAGCATCCATTCCATGAGTTTGTAGTTTATTTACATTAACCCCTTCATGACCCGTAATATATATACCCTATAAAGAGCAAACATTTAATGCAATTCCATTTATTAGAAACCTTCCGGCAGATCGGCTCCCATCTAGTAGCCCGTTTATCCTGCTACTTAATTAGTTGTTGGTCTCATCTCGGATTCAGGAGCCGTGTGATTTTCCCGCGCATGTTTAACGTACAGACTGATGACATTTTCTAATAAAAGACACACAGAGATAAATTCAAATCATTTTCTTTACTGATTTTCCTCTAATAAATTGTAAAAATCTCTCCTTCCGTTAATTTAGGGAACATCTCACAGATTAAACATTAAATTCTATATAAAATTAGTGGATTTTCAGGTCATCAGAACGGTCATTCTCTGCTACGTTAGAATCCCAACTGTTGGCCAAATCTTTACAATGACAGATGCACCTTAACCCTATGAGTGCTGGGGGCACATTTATAGCTATAGTAATATATATATACTGCAGCTTCCCCGGGTCAGGCCAAGAGCTGCACCAGGGGTAAATACATTAAATACATCACTGCCCGTCAATCATCAGGACTGTGTTTGATGTGCGTTGTAGTCCACAAAAATCGTCCCATTTTGTTATGTAAATAAAAATAAATGTATTTATGTAAATCAATGTGTCTGTGTATGTTGGATATTTACGATTATTCCTCCCCATTAAAATACAATAAGTTGCTGATTGGCTCAAGCAGCCTTTGTCAGGGTGGGGGAAGAGAAGGAAATTTCTGTAAGATGATGCTGGCTCTGCCACGGACTGCCACCGATCCCAGCTTCCCCGCCGTGCAGCGCATTTGAGTCGAGATTATAAGCGACTCGGCGGCAGAAAACAAGTCAGAGAAGAATCCAACCGACATCCTCCAAACCGTACGTCACCGGAACCAACCCGACTATACAGAGCCGGCATAAAAGGGGTTAATTGGAGGAAATGCGGCTTTAAACAGATGGTATAGAGCTGGAGCTAAACCCGCAGAGACTCCCATTACTGGAGATGGAAGCATTCGGAATGAAGAATATGACGGCGGCCGCCTGGGGGGGCCCTTAACAAGGGGTCTCTTTTAACCCCTTCATGACAAATGCCTGGCACATCATGGGCTCTATCTCAGAGCTCCTGATCGTCCTGCTTTTAGTTTTGATCCCGTTACAGATCGATGGCGGAGGAAATGAAACGCGGTCTTCTGGGGAGGAATCACAGCAGAAATACGCAGAGAAGCGTTTGCTGATTGTTTGCTTGTTTGTCGTCCTGCTGTTTATGTTTCTGAACGTTCTGTTCTGTGTCGTGTACCGCATGTTCATTGCGGGTAATAAGAAGTAAGTTCCCCCGTTAATAATATTCTTATAAATCTAAATCAGGCCCGGTGCGGGGCAGTAAGGGGGCGCGGGGCAGTAAGGAGGGGCATTTACCAAAAAAAAGTTATTTAACCCCTTGATACTTGAATATTTTCCAATGTGAGGCGGTCAGTCTGGCGTCCATCTCCCCGCTCAGGGGCGGCCGGCGCGTCCCGGTACCCTGATGGTGAATTCGGTGATGGCGCTGACAGCGCCTCCTCTGGGTGACAGCAGGAAGTGACCGGGGACTATCGGCCGTTACTCGCTGCTTCGCTTGTTTCTGCCATTAACTTCCTAACGTTCTTTATCTCAGCCGCGGACCCAATGAATGTGAGAGAGGAGAAGCCGGACCAGCGGGGGACATCGCTGCACCGGACTCCATTACACCGGAGACCGACTCACCGCACTCCGGACTTGAGACCGAGACGGAGGACAGCGGCATGACGGACTCCTCGCCATCAGCCACGGGGTCTGAAAAGTCCAGTTCCGGTGAGTGGGGCACTGAAGAAATCATTGAAATGGAGGACCTCTCAACATCAATGGAGTCGGCTCTTTCTCACCTGGAGTATGGCGCCCCCTAGTGTGCGGCGTGCGAGGCGTCTGTATGTCTGTCACGGATCGTCTCTGAATGTTATTTTATGATACGTTAATAAATTAGTTGATAGTTGTTGAGATGTTTCCTTTCTTGTTTCCGGCCCCCGCGGTCCGCGTCTCAAACACAGTAACCAGAGAGATCCAGGAGAACCAGAACCCCACATTGAAGAGA